>NSJW01000688.1:31065-74144 GCA_019955255.1 Castanospermum australe | reverse complement strand
TCTCAAACATTTTCTTTGTATCATAAGATTAATGACACCACGAATTGTCCTAAAATTTATTGTTCCCTTATGTAAAAATTTTAAAATAAATTGTTCTCAATATGTCATACATGCTAGCATACAAAAAATGAGAAATTTGAATAATATATTAATAACTCACAATATTATAATAAACTCCACAAAAATTGCATTTAAAGTGTAGATATTTGGCAAATTTTCGAGCTTTAAAAGGCTAAATCCTGCAAGATAAGAATAAACTACAAAAATAAAAATAACATACAAATTAGATACTTGAGCATGATACCAGGCTGAGGCATGGGTATCTCGTTCTCTTTAGGACAATTCACGCCACCACGGTAACTCTAAAAGTATCCAGGTGCAGTGATTCACAATGCGTTACTCACTACCATTTGTTTCATGGTTCTGCCAAAAAGGTTACTTTAAAGGCAAAACAATTGTTTAAGGACATGAAACAAAGAGGTTGTCAAGAGTGACTGTTACTATATTTTATTTTTATAAAAATTTCTAACAATTTCCATGGACATGGAAAGGTGCCTTAACTTGTCTGTGGTTGATCGAAGTTGTTGATGAACACAGTTCATTTGAACTTCCACCTATCATATTCAAGGACCATTAGGTATGATCTCCATTTAGTATGGGTTTTCAAGGTCCAAATTTGGTACTAAACACTTTTGACTTCACTCACTGATTTGTGGTTTAAGCTTACAATGAATTCTCGTCATTACAAAACATTACAAGATATTAAAATTTCACAATTTTTTTTTCTTATCTCGTCATACCTAGCAGGCAAAACAAAATTCTCAAACATTTTCTTTGTATCATAAGATTAATGACACCACGAATTGTCCTAAAATTTATTGTTCCCTTATGTAAAAATTATTAAAATAAATTGTTCTCAATATGTCATACATGCTAGCATACAAAAATGAGAAATTTGAATAATATATTAATAACTCACAATATTATAATAAACTCCACAAAAATTGCATTTAAAGTGTAGATATTTGGCAAATTTTCGAGCTTTTAAAAGGCTAAATCCTGCAAGATAAGAATAAACTACAAAAATAAAAATAACATACAAATTAGATACTTGAGCATGATACCAGGCTGAGGCATGGGTATCTCGTTCTCTTTAGGACAATTCACGCCACCACGGTAACTCTAAAAGTATCCAGGTGCAGTGATTCACAATGCATTACTCACTACCATTTGTTTCATGGTTCTGCCAAAAAGGTAACTTTAAAGGCAAAACAATTGTTTAAGGACATGAAACAAAGAGGTTGCCAACTAGTGATTGTTACTTTATTTTATTTTTATAAAAAATATTCTAACAATTTCCATGGACATGGAAAGGTGCCTTAACTTGTCTGTGGTTTGGATCGAAGTTGTTTGATGATACACAGTTCATTTGAACTTCACCCTATCATATTCAAGGACCATTAGGTATGATCTCCATTTAGTATGGGTTTTCAAGGTCCAAATTTGGTACTAAACACTTTTTGACTTCACTCACTGATTTTTGGTTGAAGCTTACAATGAATTCTCTATTTTCTAACCTGCATTTGATATCTGGATTACATTTTCGTACAGAATATATAACTTGGATTTCATTTGCAGGCTGTTGTCAATTTTAATCGTAAAATTCTGATATGAGAAATATATATTGATTCAAAGTATGCAGGGTGTCCTCTTACATGTAGGTCTACAATTGGTTTTATTTGGAGCCTAATAAATTTTAGTGGAATGTTTCAAGTTGCAAATTTATTCACAAAAAGTCTTACTGCATCAAAGTATTATTGTCTTCATTCCAATTTGAACTTAGTGCTGTTAGCCTAAGGTTTTTCTCAAAGCATTGACTTGTGATGATTTTAAACATTATTTAATTGCTCAACTTTAATAAGTCTCACTTGATTTTAGTTAAAAGTAATGGTTGTAGGTTTATTGAACCTTAAATGAAGAATTTCACAAAGTTCAGAGAGCTGATTCCAAGAAAAATACAAGATCATTGAATATGGATTGTATCATGAGCACTTATAATTTAACAAGTATTGGATGAGCCAATTACTGTTTAAGATGCGAAGTCTCATGTCGCTAGGCCAAGACGTGTCTTGAAAAAACTTTTTGAAGACTAAGATGAGCTTGCTCATAATAGAGATGAGTCTACTCAAGTGAAGAAAAAGCCATTTGGAAGACCAAGATCGGCTTGCTCATGACTGAAGATGAGCCAGCTGATGATACTATTGTAACACTGTCCCTATTCTGTGATTTCAAAGAAAAACCAATTTTTGGGTAATCCTAAGGAATTGCTAACATTTAGAATATCTTTTGCGAGAGTTAAAGGCTTTGAAACAATATTCCAAAAGTGTTGGGTACTTTTACAACTCTACAAAAGGCATGATATGTCACTGTATAAAGCTAAAAACAACTTTTCAAAAGGGATGGATCAGCTACAACATTTCAATTCTTTTGGGTTACACATATTCCTTTCAAATAGAGACTTTAACAACAAAAAAGAAGCAGATTTTCAGTTTTCCTCTGAGCATTCCCTTGCATTTTTATGCAGAGCCTAACTTGGAATATCCACTCTCTATTTGAAGAGTTTTCTATCATCTTTCTCTGTAAACGACTTTCTGATTGTGTTTAGTTGTGAGTGCTAATGTTTAGATTTATGAGTGACCTATGAGCAAGTTTATGTGAAGATCTTGTTCTAACTAACTTAGAGAGATTAGGATTAAAGAAAGAACAATCATTGAATAGTGAAAAATATTAGCTTAGCTAAGGACTGGACATAGGTTCTACATTGGGACTGAACCAAGATAAATTTCATTATGCAATCTTCTCTTAACCTTTCTTTATTAAGTTTCTTGTTTGATTGTATGGTTATTTTTGGTGCATAAGTGATTTCGTTGGCTGAGTACATATGCTCTGTTTTTTTATTTGCATTATGCATAGCTTATCATTAACATGAGCCAACTGATCTCTACACAGGTTTGTTTTTCTAAGTTTTGCAGAAACATTCATTTGGGCAAACAACTTTATTCAACCCCTTCTTAAGTCATCAAACGCCATACCTGGACAATATTGAGGGAGTGAATGCATTATCTCTCTTATCTTTCTCTTATTTTTATCTTTTGTCTTATCATTAAGTTGTATTTTGAATATTTGAATCAAATTAATCATATACTCATATACGTCCATTTCATGAACTATATACCTACTATTGCCTAACAATTAAAATATAAGTTACCAGAAAAAATTACTTCTACATCAGCTTAGAAAACACATATAAAGATATCATGCTACAGTAAAATATTAAAACTAATGATTAAATAAAACAATTTTCATGTGTTTCACAAACAATTCTCAAGATTTCAACCAAATTAGAGGAAAGGAAACTTTCTTATTATAATTCAGAGTTAATAATTAAAGAAATCATGTTTAGTCATCGCTCTTTTATTTTTTGGAATTTAATGTTATTTTGTTAGAAACAAGAGATTTGATAAACTTATTGAAAATATTGACTGAAATGAAAGTGGTAAGAGGAAAAACACATAGAATCACTCTTGTTTAAATTGAAACAATAACATATTAGTCCTTTTGTCAAAAATCAACTATAAGAGGTTTCAAAATGAGAGAAAAATTACTTTAAACAAATAATAACTGATCTTCCTTTCTCTTACCATACAAATGATTTATAACCAAGTTTTTTTTTTCTCTTATTTTAAGTAATTCTCCTTTGGCATTAATCAAACGCAAACTCACAACTATATACAACTACATAGGTGTCTATATTTAAGTTTGACAAAAGAAGTTTTAAGTGAAACAAAGTTATATTCAAACATCACATCTATATAATTCTGGTTAGCTGTAAGTAGAATCACTTTTTCTTTATGCCATTAAAAAGTGTAAACCCCCATTTTGATCCTCCAAAGATGCAAGTGTCATCACTTTGGTCTTCCAAAAATTTTTGTCATCAATTTAGTCCCTAAATTTAAAAAGTGTCATCAAAATCATCTTTCTATGTACGAACAAGGACTAAATTGACAGAATTTTAATAATTGAAGAACTAAATTGATGACTTTTTTTATCATTAAGGGACTAAATCAGAATTAATATATTTAAAAGACCAAAATGATGACACATTTTGGATTCATGGATTAAATTTATGATAAAAAATTTTGGAAGACTAAAGTGATAACACCCAAAATGGGATTTACTCTTCCATTAACTATATCATTCTCATTAGTCACCTTTTGTTTATTGGCTATAGCATAATTTTCAACGTCATTTTTGAGAAAAGAAAACCAATGTGTAATATGTAATCCTCATCTCATAGCTGAAAATAGTAAAGGTTTGCAATTGTGGTCCAATTGGGAATCTTTCCAGAGAGGTGGTTATTTGACAAGTTTAATATGGCAAGATGATCAATTTTAGCAAGGCTAGAAGGAATTTTGCCAAAAAATTGGTTTCTTGACCATTCAAGAAACTCCAAGGATTTCAAATTGACAATCTCTGCAGTGACTTCTCTTGTCATATTATTTCTTGAAAAATTTAGAGAAACCAATCCAGTTAAATACTCAATATTTTTTTGTATTTCTCCAGTCATTTGATTGCTTCAGAGATGAATACTAATCAAAAGTTTGTCTGGATTCTTGAATAGATGTTCTGCACTTTTCCGTATTAAAAATGCATAGATTTCATACGGAGTTGTTAACACTCATGGAGAACCAGCTATGAGCCAACGTGACACATCCATAGTTGCACTTGAGCCTACACTGTCTTGAGTCAGTGCAGCAGCAAAATTTTTAAGGCATGCTGGAATTCTTCAGTTATGTTGTTCAGTGAGACATCAAGAAGTTTAACGTCATTTAAATAACAAAGATGCAAAGGCAAATTTCCATAAAAGTGATTCACTTGTAAGCTTAGTATAACCAATTTTAGTAAGCTTAGTATAACATAATTCAAGGTACCTCAAGTTGCTAAGGGAATCCATGAACTTTGGGATTGGACTCACATTAAAATCATTCTCACTAAGGTCCAAGTAAGTTAAATGCCGCAGCTCAATCAGTGAAGGGTTAATTAAACCTGCCAAGTATAAAGGATTCGTACCTTTCATAAAATGTCTTTGACTATGAAGATCAAACATTTGTACATGACCTGTCTTATTGCTGCAATGAACTCCTTTCCATTTGACTCCTTTCCATTTGACAATAATCTTCGCTTTGATGTTCCTGCCAAGTAGAAAGCATGCTAGAGTTGTCCTTGAGGCCTCGTTTCAAAGTGGGGAGTGCTTGTCTCTCATTGTTTGAGCACTTGAATCCAGAAATGGATTCTTCATACAGAAGCACCATTAGTACTTGTAGAAAAACCAAAAAATAGCCTTTCATTATAATTCCCCTAACTAGAGATGCATTGCAAGCTTCAGAGGAAAACAACTCGTGCAGATTGCTGACCCAGATAGAAGGGTATGAGATTTTAGGATTTGACTCCTCTAAAGTGAGAGGTTCACTTTAGAGAGTAAAGTGAAAAGTATTAATTATTGATGAGAAAATCAACGATAGAAATTATGATAAAATACATGTGTATGTATAACAAACTATGAGATTGTTAAAATCTATTGATACTCCTCACTTTATTATCTAAAGTAAATCCCTCACTTTAGAGCAGATAAATTCGAGATTTTATAGTTGTTTCAAAGGATTTGTTTCTTTTGTTTTTTCTTTGCATTTTTAAATGCATCAGAAGTCAACAGCATAGGAACTTTGTCGTTAAGATGCAGCCACTGCCTTTCCAAAAAGTTATTTTAGGCAATTTCCACCTTATTTGTCATGACCTTTTGCCAGATAATTGCTTATTATAAGGTTGCTGGACAATTGATTTATTGATTATTTACGGGATACATTCACAGCTTGGACAATTTGGGATTGCTTTAAATCTGAAGACAAGTTTGTCTGGGATCAATGGTGCTTATTTATTTATGTTCACGGACTAACATAGTTTCTTTTACTTTGATTTTGAGCAATTGAGTTAGTATACTTTAAATTGATCTAAATATTATAAATTTCTAACCTGCAAAATGATTAGAAAACTTCAGAATTAAAAAAAATAATCAACCATTCAAGTCCTTGTACATACCAGGATGGACTTTAGCCGTTTTTTTTTTCGTTGATTATTAAAGTCAATGACTTTGACAAGTCCAAAGTCATCCTTGCATTAGCAAACTAAATTTATTGTTTTTTCGTTTTATGAGTTGTAATAAATAGATTATATATTATTTACACATGCAAATTTTATTTTTATATATTTCTATGAAGGTTAATAGTTTATAAGTTTAATTTTAATCTACTGTCAATATAAAATGTTTTAAATTATTATTTAATGATGAATTGTTAAATTATTAAAAAAAAGTTTGGCTAAGATAACAACTGCCTAAAATGTCAAACTCTAAATAACAAGTTATTGAATGATAGTATAAAAAAAGCTTTCCATACACTAATAGTAAATCTAAATTAAATCCATAGTTTATTTCAATGACTCTGTAGTTATTCATGCATATTATTTGTGATAATGGAATTTCAGATGCTGTAGGAAAGGCGCATATCATAAAGGGCAGATCTTGAACTAAACTTTTGGGGCCAAAGAGTGTAATTGATTTGTAAATAAATTTCCTACAACATAGATGGCTTAAAGAAACAATGTTATATAAGTTTAATATATTAAATTATTGTTTTGATGTAGTTAAAGATTTGTATATATATTTTACTCACTTGACACTTTATATGGACTATTTCTTGTTTCATCTCGATTAGGGATTAACAAGTTGAAGGAATTTAAAATCTTAAAATATATAAATTTATCTACACAAATCATGTCATATGTTTCTAGTCCCATGTGTTGCTTAGTTGCTTGACTGCTAAGAAACTATTTTTTTTTAAAGCAATCCTTGAAACCAAACACTTGATAAACCTTAACGCATTATTTAAGGTCATATAAGTTGTGAATATGATTATTTTATTTCAATTTCATTCACATTCTGTGAACACCTTATTTTGTCTAAGAATCAAAAAGAAATTTTAAATATATATATATATATATATGTATGTATTAAAAATTAAAAAATATATTAAAAAAATGATGAATGACTGGAAATGATATATATATATATAATAATTTTTTATCATTTCTTTTTCATTTGTGTTTTTCTTCATACTGTCTACATCTTTTTGACTTATTTTTAACATCATGTATTTTATTACTTTTTAATTTATTTTTACCATTTTTACCTATTCAAAAAAAGAAAAATTATCCTTGATAGTTCAAAATAATTGGTGTGGGGTGGATTGTGTGACCTTGTGCCATATTCAATACAACACTTGTGACCTTATCCGTGCGCATGGATTATGATTGTGAAGCCTTGTGCTATCTTCAGCATGCATGGGACCATGGGGATTTATTGTATGGCTCTATGCCATCTTAAACCCCATCAAGTAGATTTAATAATTTAAATCTTTTTTAAAAAAATTATTCTCCATTTAAGCAATTTAATAATTTCTTTTTATTTAAAATTAATCAACCCATAATTATTTTTTAAATGAATTACAAAGCTTTGATTCTTCGCGCTTCGGAGATAGGTAGGTACTTTAGATAAATCAAAATTGTAAATATTTTTATTTAAATGTTTGTTTGTTTTTTATGTGAAAATTATAATATTTTTATTTAATTTTATCTGTTATTGTTTAATTTCATTTTTTTAAAGAAGTAAATTAAATATTTTTAGGCTATTAATAATTTACACAATTAACCTAGGTTAACCGTCTTAGGATAGATGCATCAGATGTGCAATAGCATTAAATTCCTACCATTCTCTGTGCATAAATAGACTGTCGAACTTGAACTAATTTGTAAACTTTCTTTTTTTTGGTCAAAAGGGTTTTTCCTATTATTTTTCTTACTACAATAATTTTTGGTGGCAACTCCATTTTTTTTACTTTTTTGCAATTCTGTTATGATAGTCCTCCGAGAACAACCGTGACACATTTCATTGATTAGCACATGAAGTCAATCAATTTCTAAGGGAATTAAAATTAATTTAAATAACATAAATACCAATCACAAGAAAAATAAGAAGGTAATTTTTTTTTTTGTATATCTTATCTTATATATGTAATTTGAATGTATATTATTAAAAATAATAAAGTTTAAGTGTTTTTTTTTTTACAAATGTTGTCACTCGAAAAGAAAAAGGTAAAGATTGCTTTGTTTGTGAAAAAAAAATTAAAATAAGTACATTAAAATCTAACATGTATAATGAGCAGAGATTATGATATATTGCTCACTAGTCACTAACAGACTTAAACTCTAGCTGTGACTACTAGTGTTTTAGTCTGTGAGTGACCTGTGAGCAAGCTTATGTAAAGATTTTGCTGTAACTAATTTGGAGAGGTTTCGGTTGAAGAAAAAAACAGGCATTGAATAGTGAAAAATCTTAGCTTAGCTGTGGATTGAATGTAAGTTTCACATTAGAACTGAACCAGGATAAATCTCCTTATACAATCTTCTCTTAACCCTTCTCTTTTAAGTTTTTTTTGTTTGATTCCATGGTTATTTTTGGTGCTTGAGTTATTTTGTTGCTTACGGATATGCTCTGTTTTCGGGTTTGCATTCTGGATACGATGTGCCAGCTCATTGTTAACATCAACTAACCGATCTTTGCACAGGTTTTGTTTTTCTAAGTTTTGCATAAACTTTTGTTTGCTCTAAAGACTTAATTCAACCTCTTTTCTCAAGTAATCAAGTGCCATACCTGGACAATATATTCAGGGAATGAAAGCATTATCCCTTATCTTTGTCTTATTTTTATCTTTTGTCTTATCATCAAGTTGTATTTTGAATATTTATATACTCATATACCTCCATTTCATGAACTATATACCAACCACTGCTAGCAATTAAAATGTATGATATAAAAAAAAAATTACTTGCACATCAGCTTAGAAAACACATATAAGGATATTATGCTGCAGTAAAATATTAAAACTAATGATTAGATAAAACAATTTTAATGTGTTTCACAAACAATTCTCCATATCTCAACCTACTTGGAGGAAAGTAAACTTTACTGTTATAATTGAGAGTTAACAATTAAAGCAATCATGTTTAGTCATTGCTTTTTTATTTCTTGGAATTTAATGTTGTTTTGTGAGAAGCTAAGATATGATAAACTTTCTAAGAATATTAACCGAAATGAAAGTGGTAAGAGGAAAAACACAAAGAATCACTGTTGTTTAAATTGAAACAATAGCATATTAGTCCATTTGTCAAAAATAAAAAGTGTTTTTTAAACAAATAATTTCTTATCTTCCTCTGTCTTATCATACAGATGATTTTATAACCAAGTTTTTCTTCTTATTTTGAGTAATGTTCCTTAGGTCCTGTTTAGTATATTGTATAAGCGATGGATAGTATAATATAATTAATATTATTTATCTTTATATAATGTTTGGGCAAGAAACTTGATATATTATAATATCCGGTCAAAATAATTTATATCTAATCTTAACTCTGTAACAGATAAGAATCAAATTATTTTATTTTATATAATTTTATACAGTCAAGGCTGGATAAAATTATTTTAATTGGATAAATTACTAGTCAGTATCTTACCTAAATGTGTATAGTATTAATTATATTATACTATCTATCTCTTATACGGTGGACTAAATGGGGTCTTAGGCATTATTCAAACTCAAACTCACAATTGGATACAACTGCATAGGTGTTTATATTTAAGTTTGACAAAAGAAGTTTAAGCGAAACAAGTTATATTCAAACATCACATCAATATAAATTCTGGTTAGTTGTTAAGTAGCATTACTTTTTTCATTCTTACATTAACTATATCATTCTCTTTAGATAATTTTCAACGTCATTTCTGAGAAGAGAAACCATGTTCTACGAAGATGTAATTGATGATAAACAAAGAGTATTAGAGAGGGGATAATATGTAATCCTCATATCTTGAGTAAATTTAATGGCAACAAGTACTTATTCATTTCCCTTTCTTTTCATTATTTTCTCTTTTTTGTGCCCAAGATGTAATTGATGATAAAGAAAGAGAATTAGGGAGGGGAGAAAAATTACCAATCAGCCTCTGAGCGTCCTATAGTACTTTGTCAAATTCACTACTGTCGTCATATAAATCTTGTCTACAGTTTCACTCAAGAACCTAAAATATGCATGTCTCCAACATTGCTTCTACATTGTAAGGCTTAAGAATCCCCAGAGTCCCGTGGCAAATGCCAGGCCCATGCCCATAGAAAATGTTCCTGAAAATAGTGAATTCTCATTTTCTTCAAGTTCTGGTGGTTGAAGAGGCACTGGGGTTTTATCGTCAGGACAAGGCCTATCTAGCGGTTCACCACAAAGATCAGGATTATTCTCATAGCTAGATGCAGTAAGGGTTTGCAATTGCGGTCCAATTGGAATCTTTTCAGAGAGTTGGTTATTTAACAAGTTTAATATGGCAAGATGATCAATTCGAGAAATGTAGTTAATGACAGGTTCGGAGTCTTGGTATCTGTTTCTTGAAATTTGGGGGACTACATAGTTTTCCATCTTCTTTTGCACTTCTTTAGATTTTACATTTCAATGCCCACGTGTTCTTCTGTCCAAGTAGATTTTGCCATAAGTGTCTTGCACAAAACAGTAACACACGCTTTATAGAACAGCATAGGTATGCTTGCAAATATTAGGTTATTTTGTAATAATTCACGTAAGTACTTATTATTTGAATGATATTTTTTAAAATTTTTTATTATTATGTATTTATCATTAAAAAATTTCTCGATCATGATTTTTATATCAAAAGCGATGACTTATGCTATTTAATTTTGATTGAAGTTATAAAGCTCAATAACACAAGTAATGACAATATTTGAAAAAACAACGCGGACCAATATGTAAAATGACATCTCATACATCGAGCAATTAAATTTTACCATTTCAACAAGACTTATGTTATTCTGATTGTCTATTAAACTCAAATATTGTAATGGGTGGTCGATCACATCTAGTAGAGTTAGGAGTAAGGCCTCAAAGCTCTCCACTCAGGAAGTTGCTAGAAAGCTCTAGCCATTGCAAGTTGCATATATTCTCAAAAGAATTTGGGGATGCTTCCTTTTAGCTTGTTACTGGAGATATCAAGATGAGCAAGAGAAGTCATCATGCTGCCAAAAGCATCTAGAATAGGACCTTCTAGGAGGTTATGTTCAAGGTGCAGCTCACGAAGGCTGGAGCTGAAGTTGAAGTTGAAGTTGAACATCCAAAAGAAAGTTGTCGTTGATGCCAAGTAATTTTCAGAGAGATCAAGGATGGTAAGAAGAGAAGAAAAATTCCACTGGTGATGAGATGACCAAAGAAGATTAACGTCTAAAAGGTTGCATTGAGTTGGCCATAGCTCATGTAGATGTGGAAGCTTGCCAATCATTTCAAGCTAATATTTAGAATAACTAAGTTTAGAAATTGAACTTAATATATGTCAGTGAAGATAGACTAGATATTCACTATGCATCAACGTGGATCTCTTCATGAATTTTGAGATCAACTTTGCCAGCAAGCCCCAGGGAGTGCCAGTTAGAAAGATTCCCAAGCTGATAGGGAATTGCTCCGACAAAAATGATTAAGGCTAAGATCAAGATAGCACATGTAAATGTGAAAGGTTGTCAAGTTGACAAATGATTTTTCCACCAAAACCAGCAAATGAGAGATCAAGGTACCTTAAGCTGCTAAGGGAACCCATCAACTCTGGGATTGGACTCCCATTAAACTCATTCTGACTGAGTCCAAGTAAGTTAAATGCCGCAGCTTAATCAGTGAAGGCTTAAATAAACCTGACAAACAAAAAGAAATTCGTACTATGAAGATCAAGCATTTGTACATGACCTGTCCTATTGTTGCATTGAACTCCTTTCTACTGGCAACAATCTTCACTTTGATGTTCCTGCCATGTAGAGAGCATGCCAAAGTTGTCCTTGAGGCCTCGTTTGAAAGTGAGGAATGTTTGTCTGTCATTGTTTGAGCACTTGAATCCAGAAATGGATTCTGCATACAGAAGCACAGGTAATGCATGCAAAAACACGAAAAAAAATGGCCACTCATTATAAATCTCCTATCTAGAGATATATTTGCAAACTTCAGAGCAAAACAACTCCTGGAGATTGCTCACCCAGAAACAAAGGTGTCAGATTTTATCGCTGTTTCAAAGGCTTTCTTTGCATTTTGATCAAATGCATTAGGAGTCAACAGCATAGGAACTTTGCCGTTAAGATGCAGCCACTGCCTTTGCAAAATGTTACTTTTGGGCAGTTTCCACCAAATTAAACTCACCATGACCTTTTTGCACTATGACTTAGTTCGCTTTACAGTTAATGTCTCATCCGTCAGGTCTATAGATTTGAACAAAAAATGCCATTCTTATCCGCGTTTTGAGCCTACTTTCATTCACTTGGACTTCTGGTAAAGCACCACCACTATAGACTTTTCGAGCGTATGTGATTATTCAAGTGCTTGTGAAGACTTGTTACCAATGCAAATGTTCTTAAGTGAAGTTCCTATGGAAAGCAAAGACACAGAGTATGTTTAGAATCATTAAATTTAAAATTAAATTGAATTAAGTTAAATTAAATTAAATTATATTAAAAATTAATTTTTATGTTTGAAACTCATTTTAAAAATTATGATTAGAATTAATTTAAAAATTAATTTTTATAAATACATTAAAAAAGAATTGAATTTATTTTATTTTAAAATATGTTACATATTTACATTATAATAATATGATTATTTCATCTTTATTAAAGATATAATAATACATTTATATAAAATACTAAAATTCATCAAAATTCTCTCATTTTTAAGAGAATTTTTAAACCAACCCATTTAAACTCTACTAGATTTTCTTGGATTTCTAAATTATATTAATTTCTATTTTATAATTTTTCAAACAATAAATTTAATTTACAAATGAAATCAAACCATAAAATTTATCTTTCCAAATACACCCATAAGGAATTTATCCTGAAAATTTCAGAGTTTTTTTTTCATTCAATATGATTTTCAAATTTTTATACAGTCATTTTTTCCCATATTTTGTTCAAAGTCGGATTCACATTCCATCATTCGAGATAGAAACTGCACATATTAAGCATATGCACTCTGAATATTTTCACGATTTATGTCCATCCTGTATCCTCCTAGTAAATTTCGAAGGTGGCAATGTAGATAGAGTGGAGATATAGTTGTGCCATTGTTTTACGGCACTTTGTGTGTAACCAAATGAACTTAAAATTCTTGATTATATGGATTCTTGGCTTGGATGATAATTGCTTATTGTAAGGTTGCTAGACAATTGTTTTATTGATCTTTATGAGATACAAACATGTCATGTCCATTCCCAAAGACTTTCATAACAGAATGATGATAGAAATTATTACAAAAATAAAATCACCGTTAATAATTATTTTAGGAAAAGAATTATTGAAAAAATTAATCTACAAACTAAACCAAGTTTAAGAGTCAATTTATATACAGAGAAAGATAAAAACTTAATTCTACTTCACTTCTGATACATCTATCCTAATACGGCTGTTTGTAAGTTAATTATATAAATTATTAATAATTTTAAAATATTTAAATCACCTCTTTTAGCAAAAATAAAATAAGTTTTAGGTCACCAACCCATCATGGCTAAGATAATATTTAATTATTTGAAATTAATACTTATTAATGTTTTTATAAAAATGAGTTTGAGTTAAATGCCAAAAAGACATACTTTTTTTTTTAGATTATTTTTGTTGCACTTCAACATTAAAAGAAAACCTAATTTATTCACTAAAACTAAATCAGAATTCAAAATTGGATTCATTTATTATTGTTCAGATAAAAAACTAACATAAGTAAGTTAAAAAAAAGGAACATAAATTAAAAAAAAACATTTTGAAAAAGAAAAAAAAATCCTACAAGTTAACTTATTTTCTAATTGATGCCTTTGTCCAAACTATAAATTGAGCGTGAAATTCACCTAGTATTTGAACAAAATTTGATTGAACAATTCTTTTCTGAAAACAAAACAAAAAAGTGAGAGTATAATGTACTTTTAAATATAACGTTGACATGGAGATTTGAATACATGACTTCCTGTAAATTAACCAAACTCCTCACTACTATCAGAAGCTTATGTTGTACATTTTATATTATTCATTTTAATTTTTTATTAGTATTTCAGAAAGAAATAAGTTAAATATAATTTAAATTTTTTGTGTCTATCAATGTCAATTTTCTTAAAACATTTATTTAATCATTCATTATCACATCATTAAAAGAGTTACTTATGACAAAAAGTCAAAATATTTGGTGTTAAGTCAGTTCAAGCCGTGGGATTATCATATTCAGTTTAAGAATTGTGCTTATCAGATGGTTAGTTTACCTACAACTAAGTGCTTAGTTAGTTTTGATTCTGTCTAGTGAATTCTCCTATTCTGTTTATGTTTTAATTTGTTATTCCATATTTTAATATATTGAAAATTTATAGTTTATTGATTAACTGTTTGTTAAATCTTTCTATCATAAAATATTATAATTATTGCCTTGAATTATTTTTGTCACAACCCAAAGTTAAGAGTCCGTGACCGGCCAAGATAAGGACTAACTCCCTAACCTCGAAGTCTCTAGAGAACTTATTTACATTAAACTTACATTTCTCTCATACTAACCCTGGATATTCTTGAAATTCTGTACACTTTCATACAAATTACAAAAATACAAATCAACATAGTTTACAAATCTAAATTAAATCGTTTACAACTTCCAATCATGATTGCAGGGAGTTAGTATTTCACGAATTATAAACTAAATAAAAAGAAATCAAATATTTTCTATAACACAACTCTTCTTCCACTGTGCTACCTTGATACTTGTCCCTGTAAATCTAAAAAGAAAAAAATTCACATAGGATTGGGGTGAGTCATTGAGTTTCCAAATCAAAATATCCATGCCATACACATAATACTCGTCTAATATTTACACCAATCCCAACTCTCTGGTATTATTTTAAACCGCTACTAAATATACTTGGTCTAACTGCTGTCACAATAATGCAAAATATAAAACTTTATGAAGCTGAGATGTAAATCATGATGCAATGTGCTGAACCTTTAAAATTCAAAATATGCTTTAGAATATGTCGCATATAATCAAATTAGGTTTCATGAGTAGAATACTTCAATACATGTTCTAAAATCATATAAATCTTTCACCTTTCATTAAACTAAAAATTCTTAAAAGTAACAAAAATTTAGTTCACAGTACCATACATCATCAAATTTCTGTAATTGCAATTTAAAGATAAATCAAAACATATATCAATAAAACTTTAATGCATTGATAGAATCTTATTATATCATTTTTCATACAAAATCTGGGTATCAGGCAACCATAACTGAAACTGAAAACTGTATTATACCCTCCAGCTCCATCTCCATCTCCATCTCCATCTCCATCCACCTATCACACATAATCTCTCCCCATATAAGTTCACCCAGGGAATTTTGCGTCCAAGGAATCATGAGTACTAACCATATTTTTAGGGTCGTGCCTACAGATTTATTGAATCTGGATCCAAGGTCGTGCCCACGGATTCAACTGGTGGTTGTCTTTCAACCTTGGTGCACCAAGCGTATAATTTCTTTCTAAAACATTCATATGATGATTCTATCATTTAGCAGTTCACATACTTTTCTATTTCTAATAAAATAGAATATATGCTGAAAATAATTTTCAAGGCCTTCTCTTTTTATAAAATTTATTAATAAAACACAATGATTCTTCATAAAAAATTTAAAAAAACTTAATTTTTAAAAAAATGACAGCAGTAGCCTTAATCCAAGATATAATTCTAAAAGGAAAATTGATACTCCTTAAGGCTAGATATCTCATAACAATTGCATTAAACATATATCAATCAATATCATTTCACTTTTCTGTCGAACTGCTAAAATTTCTATAACTCCATATGCATCTTTTCCCATGAACAGAACCATGTTCAAGCTCAACAAAAATGAAGACAAACTCCTATATATCATAGACCTTTTTAAAGCATTAGAATGTCAAGTAACAATTCTCAATACTAACCATATACTTCAAGTTACCAGACCAAAACATTTCATTCCTAATTATATAATAATTTAGGAGTCAACTATAAATGAACAACCATGAACCTCTAAGACAACTCAAACAGTCGATTTAAACTTAAGCTAGATGAATATTAATATAAATTGAACACCAATGGACTTATAAATTCTCAAAACAAAAGTTTTCACCATTATAGCACTATACTCATGATCCCCTTTGTATTTTCCTCAAATATATCTTCCAGACTGGACAACTTCTTTCAATCTTGAGCTTAATTATCAAATTTTGTATCTTGTAAGTTCTAAGTATCCATGAAAATACATGTACTAGAACTCAATAAACGCCATATATACCTAGGCCATCATGAATATGAACTTATCCCGTATAAACATCAATAACTAATAACTACTACTTTCCCAATTACTTTAGAATCAACAATAACAACAATAAGAGATGATAGGGAAAAAATCAAATAAGGAATATATGTAAGGCAAATAATATATGTAAGATAACTCCTTTCTTGAAAAATATTCTTCATACCCGCAATTTAAATTTACCATGGACTAACAAAATTTGCGATTTACAAGTTACATCTGCCACAAAAATAGAATACTCTTAGTTACAGTACCTCTTAGCCGAATCACTCCCAACATCCAATAATTTAAAACTAATTTATAATCAAATCTAGTTACTAATTAAAGCAAAATTAATATTGAGTAAGTCTATTACCTTAAATAAAAGAAACTATCTCATGGCTGAAACCTCAAATTCTCAAATCCATTGAATCCCTTCTCTACAAACCACTCCAGCGTATTCTATGAAATGCAAGGACTTTGATGCTAGTAAACCATCTAAGCGCTACGCTCACCACGCGAATGAGGGGAAGGAGAGAAGGAAAGAACGGAAACCCAAAATTTTAGCTCTCGGCGTCGGTGGGTATGCATTTTCAAAAAAATAAAGATAAAAGGTTGAAGCTCCTTGGTGGAACATGCTTATACGTAGCCTTCATTTGTGAGTAGACTATTGTTTTTCCCTTTCCTTCTCATGATGACCATACGGCTCATAAGCTAATGTGTCTTTCAAATTTTGACTTTACAAGATTACAATGGCCCACACTAGCACTTAGTCTTATCTAAAGAAGCTACTAGAAGAGATGGTGCAGGTGTCCTTGACCTTAACGTAACCATGAGCTTTTCTTTTCTGTTTTTTTTTTTTTTCTAAGTCTATCTTCTTTCTTTGTTTTTTCTTAACTTATATATATATATATATATATATATATATATTATATTATGGACCCCAACAATTTGAGGTATACTCCAAATGAGTTACATTTTCTCTTTTTTTTAAGGTTTTTTTTCTACTGGTCATCTCAAATGTAATCTTTCTTAATTTATTTATTTATTTTTACCAAAAATTCTTTACTATATTTTATTTTTTTTTCTCTAGCAAATTATATCTCCAACCAATAGATTCCAGATACTCTCAAAATCACAATTTTCTTAATAAATCTTAAATTTCCTAAAATAAATCTTCCATAGGTACTACAATTTTATTTTAGGAAGTATTATTTTTAAGTTATTTTATTGTTTATTAATTATAAATTATTTTTTCTATGCAAATTTTTAATATATATTTTTAAATTGTTTTATAGAAAAACTTGTGTCTCCTTTTGTTTCATTTTTGTTATAGTAGATATTTACTGCTCACTGAGTTGTAAACTCACTCCAAGTTACATATTTTTTCAAATACAAGTAACAAAATTGTTTCTAATTTTACTCCTCTAGTATAATCAAGGAAGTCTTCAAGTTATTTTGAATTTTGATATAATATATAACTGGTAAATTGGGTCATAAAATTTTAGCTTTTAGAAATAGAAAACTTAATAGACAAATTTTCAATGTTTTAATGGTAATATAAGCAATATTTATATTAATCTAAAAAATAAATAAGGAATGATAATTTAAATAAAATTATGTAATTTCAGGCCTAAGTTTAGGTTGGTTCAACACAAAAGGTGACCCGGATCTTGACCTAGTTTTTCATTGAAACTGAATCTTATCCTACTTAATTAACTCAAACTAATTTAAATTATCGTATTCAGGATAGATCTTGAACACCCTTAATATGTTATGTTTTAATGATGACAAATTTAAGTTTTGAGAATCAAATATGGTAACAATATAGTTAGTGGAAGTGTTATTGAGAAGAAAATTGAAGATGATATAAAAAAAAAAAAGAATAAGTGAGTACATGTTGAAAAAGAAAACAAAAGAAAGATTCTACATGAAAAAATTCCACCAATTTGAGAAAATTATAGGGCATTGAGGTTAATAAGGATTCCTTGATTAAATTTTGCATAACACTATCAACATAAGCCTATTTGATCATGAATGAGAAGAAAATTTGTAGAGATTATACAGAGATAAAAGGGAAATAACAAGATATTGGGAAAGTGAAAATATATGGTATATATTTTATTAATTATGTTATTTTTATTATGACTAATTTTATAGATTCAACACATTTTCACCATTGAAAGATATATTGTTTAATATACATTCATACAATTTGAGAATTAGCATGTATTAATTAAATTAGGTGGTTGTTGGTTAACTGAAAAAAAAAATTGGTAAACAGTAATTATTAACGTAGAGAAGTAGAAAGTTGGATCACATAGCGTCTAATATTAATTATAGTACTTTTATTATAATATATAAATAAAATATATTGTACATTCAAAAAGTATATATTATTTTTTTTAATATAAATTCTTAACATTTCATGATCTATTGAGAAAAGGGAAAGGAAATTAATTTGATATTGAGTAGTAAAGTGAGATAATGTGATGTCTTTTATTAGATAATTGCTTTTATTTAGAGTAATTATTTATATATAATATAATTGTGTAATTTTAATTTCTCTTAAAAAATATTAAGGCTAAAATATTTCTAAATACTGAAAACATAAATTATCAAATAAAACGGTATAAACATGTAATAAAGTAAGACCCAAAAAAGATTTAATATTTTTTAAATAATTAAAAATATTATTAAGTTGATTCATTAAGACAATTTTGTATTTTTAATATATTTTTATCAATAAAAAATATTTAATCTTTTACTATAGACAAAAATTCTTTGAGAAATGATTTAATTTTGATTCACTATCAATATAAGTTTTTTAATCAAAGTCTTTTAATGATTTTGTAACACGTAATTAAATTTAAATGCGATTGGGTATCTTTTATTAATTATATTATTGTTATTGTGAGTAATTTTATTGATAAAATATATTTGTATCATTAGAAAATGTATATTAATATTTTAAAATATATTTTCAAAACTTGAGAAACTATTAGGCATTAAGTTTAATTAAAACATCTTAAAAGAAGTTTTGTACAACTTGAATCAAGAAAGTAATAGTATAAGGTGCTTTCTAGTACAACGGTAAAATGAAAATTTGAACAAATAATTTTTTATAAATTATCCAGAGTCCTCAGCGCTAATCCATTCGTAATGATTTATATGGTACCTTTTATTAGTCTATTTATTTTAACATTATTATTTAAAAAATAAATTTGAATTTAATTTAATTTCTTTTGTGTCTATCAATGTAAAGTTTTCATTATATTATCATTCATTATTTACATCATTAAAAGAGAGTTACCTATGACAAGAAGTTAAACTATTTTAATAATGTATCAACACGTACTTAAATAAATGTGTAAAAGTTTTGACATTAACAATAGGTCAAAATTAAACATAATTAAATTATACGATACCTCAAGTATTGAATTATCTAACCAACAAAGTTATGAAAAATTTAATAAATTAGACTTAGTAGCCACATTGGAGTCACTTTCCAAGATTAACTTCTTGCAACCTGAATCCCAAGCAAACAGAATGCCAAGAGAGATCCACCATAGCTTCGCATACCATGAAACCTTGCGTATTGCGAATGTCCATAAATTTAGCAGTGATTAGCATGCGACACAACTATATCCGCCTCCAAGGTATTTTTTATAGGAATGAAATGAGAAATAGAGACTTTTTATGCTTTGATCTTACGTTTTATCTTAACCACTCATAGAGTTCAAGCCTGAAGAATTGATCCTAAAATTGAGAACGAAAATTTGAAGAAATTTTAACAAAATATCCATCCAAAGTAAAGCACAATTATAATAAATATGAATCGAAAAAAGAAGTAACAATACGATGCCACATAGCATCCAGATAAATTACAACTTGACATAATTTGGATGCGAAGTGGATTGTTTCTTTCTTTAGTTCTTTACGAATTTAAACAATCCTGTTCATAAAAAAGGAAAGTCAAGTATATGTTACAATTGGGCAAGTCAAATATATATATATATATATATATATATATATATAAACATACATTCGACGTAAATATATAAAATCTTTAATGATTTGGCCTTTGTAAATTTTTTGAAGATAAAATACGAACTGACTTTGAAGTGATTTGTTTTGTTTTTGTTTATTCCCGAATTTAAAATATTACTATAATTATTCCAAGAACAACAGAAGTAAGGATACGTATGCACTAAAAAACCATAAAATTTTTAGAGATTGGTAAATTTTTTATCTCCTTTCCTGGAATAATTAATTTCCATCAATGGTGCATCTAGCTTCAATATAAACCCCATCAGACTTTGCTAACTTCACAAATCACTTCAAGTTTCACAGATCACTTCAAGACTTTAGCTTACTGTCACACTTCGTGAAATTTGGCTTTTCTAGTTTGATGAAAATGCAAGGGTTAATGTTTTTCTTTTTGCTTCTTGCTTTAGCTCCACCCAGTTTATGTGTGGGGTGGTTGAATGCTGGAACCAAAGACACTTTTAATGTCATGGAATATGGTGCTGTTGGAAATGGCATAAGTGATGATTCAAGAGTATGTGTTTGATAGCATGTTCTATGCAAATTTTTAGATTCTTTTAATCCCTCATTGAGTGACCCTCTACAAGGTCTTTGATTCTTTTCTATTTCAACTCATATGGCAGGCATTTTTAAGTGCATGGAGGGATACATGTGGGGCAGCAATAGAAGGGACACCAACTATGGTTATACCAAATGGAAAAACATTCATGGTGAAGACCATGCTACTGGATGGTCCTTGCAAGGCCCAAAATATACATATTCAGGTATATATGATGTTGCTTTTTCTTCCCTTTGTATTAAATTTTACAAGCTTCTAAAGAAATATTTTTTAGATTATATTAAGTGCTTGACTCCCAAGCTAGGTGTATACTAGAAAAGCAAAAAGGCAAAGTGCCACACTAGTGAAGCCTTCTAGAAAAATATCTATCCAATTCTAATTTTCTTTTCTTTCCTTGCAGCTTCAAGGGAAGATAGTTGCACCACTGATGGATGCATGGGGAAGTGATAAAATAGATTGGATTCAAATCTCAACTGTCAACAGTCTCACAATCGATGGAGGAGGACAAATCAATGGCCAAGGTTCTCTTTGGTGGAAATGTCCAAGTTGTCCACGACCCGTGGTATGAAAATTCTAAACCTTTTTCAGTCTTGAAGAATTTTTATAATCACACTCGAGAGATTTTTAAATTATTATTTTAATACCTTATTTATTTAATTTTTAATTTTTAATTATTTTCAAAATATGTCTAATTTAATAACCTACGGAGAAAAGAATGCACCTATAAAACTTACAAGTCGTGAAGATTTTAAATTGATATTTTTTTTCTTAAAAAAATTCCAATTAAACTTGAGCTTGCAGAACTTGGTTGATTTTTTAAATCTATGTTTCCAAATGAATGGAACACTTTGGCATAATGTTAACGTAAACAACTAATTCCATAACTCGCAAGATCAAAGTATAGTTGTTTAGTCATTCTTAACATCTTAACTTATGTCTTGATTTTTCATGTGGATGATGCAGGCCCTACGCTTTCATTCTTGCAACGATCTAAGTGTTAGCTATCTGACCATAGTTGATAGCGCAATGGCTCACATAGCCATAGATGGTTGCAATGGTGCTAGATTATTTCATTTGAACCTCTTAGCTCCTGCTGACAGCCCCAACACTGATGGGATTGACATTGCTCATTCAAAAAATATCTTCATACAAGATTCTAATATTGCAACGGGTAAATCTAAGTTTTCATCTTTAACTACTTAACTAAATTTCAGTTGTTATATTGTATAATAATTACTAAGTTTTCTTTATAAACAGGTGATGATTGTATTGCCATCAATAATGGCTCCGTCTTACATCAATGCTACTGGGATTGCTTGTGGACCAGGCCATGGAATAAGGTTTGTATAAATTGTATTTTTGTTTTTCTTGCTTTATCTCTATTCAATCTCCAATATGCTAATTAGCCTTTAGGATTTGTAAATGTATCAATAAATCATGAAATTTGATCAAATATACTTTTCTCAATCAAAACAGCATTATAAAATTAACATTTTACTTTAATTGATTAAAATTTTTCTATTTTGTTTTGAACTGAATGATTCAAAACTGTCCAAGACACTCTAGTGTACCCTCATCTTTTTGTTGTACTAGTAATTTATAAAAAAAAATTGAAGTTTGTTGCAACTAAGAAATTAAAATTGACTTAACAAATTTTCAGAATAGTTTCAATTAGAGAGCAAATAAAAAGTTTCCTTCATTTTAATATTTATTGTTATTGAAATTCTATTATTTTTCTCTTTGACAAATCTAATCTAACATGTATGAATTTAACAGCGTTGGCAGCCTTGGAAAAAATAACAGTTATGAGACAGTGGAAGAGGTCTATGTAAGAAACTGCACGTTCAATGGGACTTCAAATGGAGCAAGAATCAAGACATATGAGGTGAGTAATTAATATTTTGGTGGGGAATGGTATTTGCACACTTATTCCATTATTTTCTAGTTACATCACGTAAATAACAGTTATTTATTAATATACAAAATAAAATATTAGATAAATATTATAACACTGATTTTTGGGACTAAAATTAAGAATAAAAAGGTGAAAACTTAAAGATAAAAATAAAATAGGAAATAGAACTGAAGATAGTATTGGAGTGATATTCAGATGTATGGAAAAAAGAAATATTATTTCCCTGTTTTCTTTCAATTTTGAGTATTTTATTTTTCAATTATTTATAGGGTGGATCAGGTTTTGCGAGGAAAGATCACTTTTGAGGATATCACACTTATAGGGGCTCACAACCCTTTTATATATAGACCAACACTACTTTCAGTAATGGCAATGACAAGGTATACATTTTACTCCTTTTTCATATCACACCATTGATTTCAATTTCCTTTTCTGTTTATTGCTCATGAAAATTGTTTTGAATTTGGGAAAACTAGGGTTCAGCAGTAAAAGTGAGTGACGTGACATACCGTGGATTCCAAGGATCTTCAGCTGATGAGAAAGCAATAAACTTCAACTGCAGCAGGCTAGGTTGCTTTAACCTTGTATTGGATCAAATCAACATTGTGTCATCTGATCCAGCAAAGAAGACGTATGCTGTGTGCAACAATGCCCATGGAACAGTTGGATTTGCTATTCCGAAAGTCTCTCTTGCCTATTGAAATAAATTCCTACTAATCTGTCTATATTTCCATTTTTTTAATACGTTAGCATAGAGTTAGTTTTGTCTATATATTTCCATTTTTTCAATAGGATAGCATAGAGTGAGTCAGTGAGGAGAACGCTAACTCTCCTATTAGGTAGTGGGTAAACTTGTCTTCAAGGATTTAAATTGTCATCCATAGTCCCAATTATACTCAATATATTACAATTTTATAGCTATTATAATTGCCTTTTGTCATTATGTTAAGTTTGATATATTTTTCATTAAACTAGATGAAAACTTGTGTGACGCAAAGACTAAGAATAACGAGAAATAAAATAAATTTTGTAAAAATCATATATTATAAAAAATTATTGCTATAAGAAAATCTTATAAAAGATACCATTGCATTATTTTTACAACTGATGTTTATATTAACATGGTCTGACAATAATTAAAAATAAAAAAAAAGAGTAAGTGACAGCATGTGGGTTTTCAAAAAAAAGAAAAGCATAAAAGGACAAGCTGCTCAGTCAAAAAAATAATCCAGAATTAATCCCCAAGACTGCTCTCATTCAACATAAAAAGACACGGTAGCAAGCATGACAAAGACATCATAGATTAAGCAAACAAAACTTTCACGAAAAAAAACAAAACAAAACAAAAACACACAAAGTGTCAACTATACTTTAGGCATTCCAAAATTCTGAACATCTAGCTGTATATGGCATCTGGAGAGAAAAGGTGTAAGATCAACATTTCAAATTTACAAAAATTATGGTGCAAAGTTAGGACACTCACAGGTACAGAAACGTGTTAGAAACCAGAATGTGAATGAGAAAAATTCAGTTGGACAATTTTCACAAACTGTGTCGAGCAAGCATTTGACATAATCAAAATTTCAAACCCAAAACAAATAAAGGG
Organism: Castanospermum australe; assembly: GCA_019955255.1. Lineage (NCBI taxonomy): Eukaryota > Viridiplantae > Streptophyta > Magnoliopsida > Fabales > Fabaceae > Castanospermum > Castanospermum australe. The sequence goes on along the minus strand of NSJW01000688.1, from coordinate 49,458 downwards.
AAGCAACCACAATTTACTAAATTAAACCGCATTTGGAACACTTAGATCCCCAAGGAAACAAACACAATTCTCAGATGAAGTCTCTTATAACCTCTCCCATATCTCACTAAGGCCTCGCATAAACAGAGCAGCCATGGTGTTTTGGTGAATACAAATCGGGACTTGTTTTAGAATGACATGCAAAAACACAAAAAAATAGCCCCAAAAAACACAAGAATTGAATCTATTTAGAATGGACATCCATCATTCCGATATATATGCAGCATAAAACATGGAAACTGTCAAAACTAAAAAACTACAGCAAATGCTGACTCTAAAACTGCTATGAACCTAATATCAATGTTTTTATTTTCTTTAAAATTAAAAAAAGTTTTCAAACAATAAACGTTTAGTGCTGAAGTTTTCCCCACTAAAAGTTTCAACACTGAATTTTCAGTATTAAAATTTTCAATTTATCCAATTAAAAGATAAAAAGAAAATTCTCAATTTTAACAAATAAATCCTTCAAAAATTCATAAAGCAGAAATTTTGCTCCTTGAATGTTCTGAATATTGTCTTTTCAGCTTCATTACTACACCACTTAAGATCTATTACTTTCGCCTTTAATCTTGTGTAGCAAAACTCATTGAGAAATATAATTGAAAATAGTTTGTTCATTGTAAACAGCTTTATAGCGTCTCTAACATTAGAAAGATAAAACATAACTTCAACTTGATTGCCTTTAAACAACTTTGGACAAAAAAATTCAATGAAGAGAATCAGTTTCCATGTAATTCAATCACTTTATTAATATCTTTGTAGCTTACTTGACAAATTAGTATATGATGAATGACATGAGTCCTAAATATGCTATGCTACAGTGAAAACTGCTAAGGGTATGAATTATATTAAGATTGCACAAACAGATGTCAATGAACTAAGTCTAAGTAACTAAACCACAATGGGCAGAAGAACAAAAAAAACTAATGTTAAACCAAAATGAGAAGTATCTCGATTGCGGCTTACACCAAATTCTGAGATAGGGTAGGTGATGTTTAGTTAAAAGTATTTATCACGCCTTTGTTGAAAATGTAATAGGAGATGGGAAACTATCATAAGATAACAAAATATAAATTTACTTTTGATAATATTTTTAAAAGTACTTCCTAATGACACATGAGTATAAAAGATGGAAACTGTTAAAAGAAAAAAGCTACTGCAAATACTGACTTTGAAACTAATATGAACCTAATATCAATGTTTTTATTTTTTTCATTGTCGGCAACGAGTTTTAAGATTAGCCGTCTCTTTCTAAGTTTGAGTGTGGCATGCGGGTGATTTCTAAGGGATGACAAACACATAGAAGGACTTGCTATCCTGAACTTGAAAAGTCCACTTATAGGTTGCTATAAACAAGCATGTGAATATCGAACAACGATTACCATAAGTAACTTGGTTTCGTCTAAGGTCATTCTTTGTTGACTCTTATCCTAAGCATATAAACCATCATAAAAAGTCACTCCCTTAAGAACACAACATTCGGCATTTCAATGATAGTTCAAGGGGAAGACGAAAAGCATAGTTAATGGTAAGAGGTAAGATAAAACACCTAAGGATATGGTTAAGAGTTTAATTTTAATTCATTGTTAGCATCCACAGTATGTACACAACCAAGACCAACATCATTGATGTTTCACAAGGTGACCACAATTTAAGACAAACAACTGCCACTAATTTTCACATTAGTAGTTTACAAACAACAACAGTCAATAGTCATGTCAACAGTTAACATTCAAATATTGGGGGTCTCAAATGATATTGATGTATCTAAGCTTAAAGGGTTATCAGTAAGTTAGGATTAATATCCCTTATTTTGAATTTGACAACCAATCTTGAAATTCTGACATTAACAGTAGCTCATAACCCCGGTATGATCGAAAACCGCTTGAAACCAAATTAAAATTCAAAACCAGCCTGATTGGATTAGAATAATTTTCATCGACCTCCTTGTAGACATTTCTTTAGGCAACAAGGCAAGTTAGTAGAGTAATTCTTATTTGATGAGACAGCTCACATCATACACATTTAGAAGCAATTCACAATTTATAAATCAATCAAGCATCCTGGAGAACTCAGGTATGACATGAGCAATTTGGACAACTTGTCAACAGCTATTACAGCATAAAACCATAATATAATCAATCATCAAAGGTGACTTAGAAATGCAAAATATTCAGTACTTAGAGGAAATTCTTGACTTGGAGATTGTATTGTACAACCTATATACATTCACCCAACATACAAAACAAGTCCCATCAAAAAAATAATTAGGCAAGATAATCTAAAGACATCCCATTCAGAATTTTCATCAAGCAAGACTTGCTACCTATGTGGATAAACAAATTACAACTACCTTTATCTAAGGGGATTTAGTATACAAGTCTTAAACCAGTGACAAGGTGACCAAAGATGTTTTCAAGAGGACAAATCTTCAATCTAAAAGTGCATAGTAAAGCCAAAACTTAAGCCATGTCTTGGAAATCTGATGCTGAAGTTGAGATCATTGAAATAGAATCCTAACACAAACAACAACAATCCATCGCTTCATTAACTAATTACCATCTTTGCTGCCCTGAACCACAAACAGTGGCACCTTAACAGCCCCGCGAGGTGCATATCATTTCAAGAAGTCACATTAACAATGAGAAAACGAAAATAGTAAGGACTGCCAAAGCAAGAACATGCTAATCAAATTTAAGTTAAGAGTTATGTAATTTAGATGAGTAGTGGAATCTAATATTTTCCCTAAAATTTGCCATATCACTATTAAAAGGATATGAGTAGGGATGAATGATTACCTGATTCAAGGCTAAAAAAGTGATCTCTCCCTCATTCTTGTTCTCCCATCCTTCTTGTTAAACCCACTGGAGACCAAACCCTAGCTGTCCCAATGGCTGTTGCGTCAAGTGTAGTGTGTGAGGCAATTGCTAGTGAAAGCCAAGGAGGCAAGGACAGCAAGAGTGAAGATTTGCCTCTCTTCATTCCTTTTTTCTTTTTCTTTCCATCACCTTATCTTTACCTTCTTCTCCCTATGTTCTTCCTCTTTTTTTTTTCTGTTTATCTTCTTCTATTTGCAGTATTGCACACACAACAAGTCAACCGCGTGCCTTATTACTGTCTTCCAATTTTTTATATCATAATATTTTTATTTTTTCATCGGAGATTCCTACAGTAGTCCGGTCTATTGTAACATCCACTCTAAAAATAAAATGCATAACCCTAATTGCTCTCATAGTTATTATACAATTTATTGCTTTTTTCACCCAATCTAATTTTAATATTATTATGTAGTTGCTCAAATTAAAGAGAAAGCAAGAAACAACCAAAGAGAACTAAGAACTAGTTAAAATATCTACCTAGGCTCTTAATTGTCCAAGAAAGTGCCAATAGAGGTATAACACTTGTAGGATCCTTATAATCTTACCTTTAATTTATATATAAGTGTGATATTAATTCCTGAGTAAGTATTAGAACCCAAAAAGATTAGAAAGGGTTCAAGCCCTATAAGAGTGGTTCAAGCCAAGCATAACCCTAACCTACAAGTGAAAGCCACTCAAGTCTAAGCCCAATGGAAGTCCAAGTCTAACCCCTAATCAGTCCAACCCAAAACCCTAACCCAAGAACCCAAGAAGTAAGGAAAAACAAACTGTCCTCCTTAGAAGTAATCTCACGTGTACTACTAAGGAAGAAGAATTAAGTTGCTTGTTCACATGGAAATAAAATATTCATAGAATATATTTCAAGAAGTCTACTTAGTCTTAAAACATAAAAGGAAAAAAGAAAACACATTTACATGTTTACGTGAGAAACTAAGACAAAGTCTTCTAGGTAGCATGAATCACACTAAGTCCTAGCATTTATGAATAAGAAACAAAATGATAATCTTGCAAGAGAAGGAAAAGGGTCATGTGAGGCATTCTAGAGAGAAAGAAAAGTCTTACAAGCAATGCTAAGTCAAGATAAAGGTCTAGTTCAAGTAACTAAAATAAACAAACTTAGTTACTTTAAGTAAATAGGTCATCATTATCAAATAGATAAGGAAGCTTCCTATTGGCCAATAGCATCTTGACACTTGAAAGCTTGCAATTGGTTAGAAATGAGTAATCATGACATGGTTCAAGTTACCAAACTAGATACTATTTACTTAGACCAATCTAGTTCCATTCCAACTATGTCATCATGATTAACCAAGGCACTTGCTTGATTATCATTGGATTGCTTTATAAAGACAAAATCTTAGGATAAGTTAAATTAAAATAAACAAACAAGTTAATCCCTAACCTATCCTAAGCTCACGGTCCAACCAAATTAAAGGAACTAAACACTATTCAAGTTTAATTCAAATGGAACTAATTCATGATGGCTAGATAACTAAAGGGTGGTTACTTGCTTGGGTTTTATTGGATAGCAAGAAAAGACAAAATACATAAGATAACTCAAACAAAATTAAACAAACAAGCTCATCCCTAAATTCCTCTAGAGTCCACGGAGAAGACACAAGAAAAGAAAGGTGAAAATGAAGAAAAAGTCAAGAAAGGAAAGAAAAGAGACTAGATATGGCCTAACTAAACTAAATAATATCTAAGTCTAGTTTAAATAAAACTAAATCATTAAGATTTTGGATTATTTAGAATGTTAATTGGCTTGAGTCTTATTGGCTAGCAAATGAGGACAAAATTTTAGATAGGATAAGAAATAATTAGGTGGATGGTTCTTATTAGGTAAGAATTGGCTAATGAAGTCTTGACACTTGGAAGCTCCTCATTGGCAAGTGCCATAATGATTAAGTAACCATGAGTTGGTTACTCTAGCCAAACCAATTACTATTCAATTTCCTTAACATAGTTCAAATGGAACTAAGTAATGATGACAGTGATACCTAAGATGAGTAAGAAACTAAATCCTATTGGTTAGCAAATAATGACAAACAACATACAAAAATATTAATAAATAACCTAATTCCTAAGTACTCCTAAGAGGGAAACGACCAACTAAGGAAAAAGGGGAAAGAAAATTAAAGAAAAAGAGAGAGAAAAGGAGGAGGAAGGCCATGGCCAAGCAAGGAGGAAGGAGCAAAAAGAGAAAGGAAGAAGAAAAGGAAGAAATAGCTAAAAACCAAGAGGGAAAGCTTGTCTTCAAAAGGTAAGGGTTTAAACCTAAGCTTTTCAATTCTAAATTTAAGTTTCATGGTTGTTTTCTATGATTTTTATCACTCTTTAATCCATTGAGGTTTGGGGTTATTGAGTATAAAGCTTGAATATGGATGATTCATAACAAGATTATGTTGATCTATGACATGATGAGGTGTGTATAATTTGATTGTCTTTTTGATGCCTACTTAGGGTTTGTATGAGTGATTTCTTGATCTTGACAAGATTGAATGTATAGATGTAGAAATAAAGGTGAAAGTGATGTGCTTTTTTGTCTATCAATGATTAACTATGCTTAAATAGCTCGAAAAGTGGCTTGGGCTACTCCTTGATGTATACGGCCATAGTAGACATCAAGAGAGTTTATGTGAGTTATTATACGGTCATGAGCGCCTTATGATGTTTGGATGTTGATACGAATAAATCTATGCTTAAATAGCTTGATATGCTACTATGATGTACACGGCTATATGAGGTTTCAATAGGAGTTAGATGTGGTTAATTTAATTGAGAGTTAGATTTATCTGTTTTAGTGAAGTTTTGATGTGTTGTAAATGGGAAAGAATTCAAGAAAGAACCATGGTGAACCAAGCTAGTGTGTTTGACCATATAGAGTTAAAAAGGAGAAGATGTGTATTTTGTTTGGATGGTAGTGTGGCTTGTATAATTAAATGAGGTTTAGATGTGTTTTCAAGTAGAATATGTAAGGAAAGACCATTAATGCACTATAAGGGAAAATTCAGCCATATAGGGTTTAAAGAAGAAAGTTCTGTGTACCCTATAAAAAAAAACATAAAGTTTTGTGTTTAGTTTGAGTAATGCTAAGACTTGTATGTTTTAAGGAAGTTCAGGTGTATTTTTAAGTAAAGGATCCAAGGAAGGACCATGATGCACCAAGGAGGGAATGGTTGATAATTGAATTTTATCACACTTAATTGTTGCATTTGATTAATGATTTTAGGGCTGTTTAGTGTGTAACTAATGGCTTTTGATCTAAATTGGACTTTGGGGTTTTAATTGGATTTAATTCATTTTCGTGCTAATTTTTCAGATTTACATTATTCCAGTATTTTGATCATAACTTTTGTTTTAGGTATCCGATTAACCTCTCTCTTATTTTGTTTTGTAGATAACTCAAAGGGTTACAAATGGTATTACATGCTTGAAGGTCAATTTTGGACAAGAAGGTAGTCAAAATTGGAGCCAAATTCAGTCACAGAATTCTGGAGCTATGTTTAGTTAATTAGGTGTAACTAATAGAGTCCAAATTACCTTGGACCAAAGCCATTAGTTATGTTTTGATTTGGGCCAGTTTTGGAGCCCTTGACCCGGTTTAGTTTTAGGTTAAAACAGTAAATTAGGGAAACATGAGACGGCAGCTTGACATTTGGGAAATTTTGGATCTAATAACTCTCTTCTTTTCTCTCTTCTGTTCATCTTGCTCTTCTTTTTCTTTCTTTTTTCGTTTTCTGTTTGTGCTCAGCCATGGTAGGCTAACTTTCCATTCAATCAACCCATGAGTTGAGGATTCTGCTGTTGAATCCAGAGGACCCGTGCTCTCCATGAACTGAATCCGTTTCTCTTCCCCGTTACTCGAATTAAGTAACACGATTGTGTATGTTGAATCTGAGCGGATGAGGTTTGTCCATGATTTCTGTATTTTGATTATCCAGGGAAAGGGATTAAATGTTAGATTTAATATTTAGGTTGATTAACCCAAAGGATTTAAAATCAAAACAGGTTGAAGTGAACACTGTGCGATGGCATGAGTGAACGCGCCATGTGTTTGATTAAATGCTAGGTAATTGTCTAGTAGAGAGGGTTCCTATATGAATGCAGGAATTCAGATTTGTTTAGGGTCAACCACGAAATTCAGTAATTCTTTGTCCAGTGACGGATGTCCTTGAAACCTCAATTCTGGGTTGATTGCTTTTAAGTTGTTAATTTCATTTTATCTCTTGCTCTAATTTCATTTTATATCTTACTTTAATTTCAATCGAATTAAAACCCCCCCTGTTTATTGTTCTGTTTTCAATTGAGTGATTTAGTCCTACGCAAAAATCCTTGGGAAACGATTCAGGTTGTCCTATATTACAAATTTCTTTATAAGCCTGGTTAATTTGAGGGAGTTCGACAGTTCACGTCAATGGTATAGCCATGTTGAGGTTCTAAAGTAAGGTTTGTGATCTAATTAGATGATGGTGAAATGTGAATGGGTTAATGAAGTTAGAGTGTGTTTTATATAGAAAAACTATGATGCCAAGGAAAGTAAGTTTTGGCCATATTATGGTTTAGGCATTAGCCTATGGCTTGGCAGTTATGATTTTGAAGCATTGATCTCAATGATATATGGCCAATGAATGTAAATATGATATTAAACCATTGATCTTGATGATATGTGGCCAATGAAAGTAAGTTATAAGTTTAAAGCATTATGCTTGATGAATGGTCAATGAATGTATTAAGTGCCTAGAAATCACACTTGCATCAATTGCATGCTCACCGTAGATAAAGTGAAAGAAATATTATAAGCTTAGAAATGATACTCAAGAAGAATGAAAAATAGGCAATCAATTATTCCATTATTTTCTAGTTACATCACACATAAATAATAGTTATTTATTAATATAACAAATAAAATATTAGATAAATATTATAACACTGATTTTTGGGACTAAAATTAAGAATAAAAAGGTGAAAACTAAAAGATAAAAATAAAATAGGAAATAGAACTGAAGATAGTATTAGGTGATATTCAGATGTATCTGTTAACACCGTGAAAGGATAGAAATCTGGAAGGACGCATGGCAAACCAACAAGGAGGTGCATATATACCTGAAAGTTCCTCTACAAATAGACCAGCTGCCGTCGATGGAAAAAACTACTTCTATTGAAAGGATCGCATGGGGTCATTTATAGAATCTCAACATATTGATTTTTAGGGAATTATTGAAAATGGTCCTTTCATCCTTAGAACTAGATATGATGATGGAAGAATGGAAGAAAAGCCAAGAAACACAAGAACAGAAGATGAAAAGAACAACTACACACTGAACTCCAGGGCTAAGTTCTGTCTAACTTATGCATTGAGCAAAAATGAATACGACAAGATAGCTGGCTACAATACTACAAAGGAAATATGGGATACCTTGATGGTAGATCACGAAGGAACATGAAAGTTTATTAAAGCGGAATGCTGATATCACCATTTCTACTAAGTAGAAAACATTTGACTCTTCTAAACTCTCATCTCAACAACCTTCTCAAGTATTTGATGAAACTAAAATGTTGAAGGAGAAAGTTGAAAAGCTAACTAAGGACCTAGCCAAGTTTGTTAATGGCACCAAAAACCTTGAGAAACTTCTGGGAAGCCAAAGATATGCCTTTGACAAAGCTGGCCTAGGATACAAAAATTCTATTAAGCAAAACTGGTATAAAATTTTTTTGCGCCTACCAAGAAATCTAAAGTAACTTGTTTTTATAGCAACAAAAATGGCCATAAGAAATCTTCATGTTATTACAAAAACAAGCCATCTAAGACTAAGATAACTAACCTAAAAGGACCCAAAAAGATTTGGGTACCAAAACAGGTGGTTTCTCTTTCTGTAGGCGTGCTTAATGACAAAGAGAAAAAGGAAAAGATATTTCCTGTACAGAAGATGGTTAGGACACATGATAAGGGACAAACTCATGTTCCTCTCAAGAAAGGAAGTTTTGTCACTTTTAATGACAGTGACAAAGGAAAAATCTTTGCTACCTAGAGGACAAAATGGAACAGCTAAATATCAATGGAAAAGCCCAAGATAAAAGAGATGAGAAAGATCAGTCTAAAGACCAATATGAGAAAACTGCTGAGAACAGTCATCAACCTTTTCAAGACCCTTCTCAACTTCCAAAAGAATGAAAGCAGCATTCTTCTCATCCCAAAGAGTTAATCGTTGGTGAGACCACTGTAGGAAGTAGAACCAGATCTTCTTTTAGAAACAACAACAACAATCTTGCACTACTTTCTCAAGTTGAGCCTACAAGTATTGATGAAGCTCTCAAAGAAGAAGCTTGGATTATGGCCATGCAAGAAGAACTTTATCAATTTGAAAGAAACAAAGTCTGGATCCTAGTCCCTGCATCTAAGGATCATTCATTGATTGGCACTATATGGTTTGGAAACAACTGGATGAAAGTGGCAATGTGGTAAAAAACAAAGCAAGACTAGTGGCTCAAAGGTATAATCAATAGAAAGGTAATGGTTTTGATGAAACTTTTATTCTTGTTGCTAGACTAGAAGCTATTAGAATTCTACTTGCATTTTACTTCGTTTAAAGGATTCAAGTTGTTTCAAATGGATATTAAAATTGCATTCTTAAATGGTTTTATAAATGAGGAAGTATATATATACATCAACCACTTGGTTTTGAAGATGAAAAGTTTCCCAACCATGTTTTCAAATTGACTAAGGCCTTTTATGGTCTTAAACAAGCCCCAACAGCTTGGTATGATAGGTTGAGCAACTTTCTCATGAAAGATGGATTTACAAGAGGAAAGGTGGACACTTCCTTATTTAGAAAAATCCTTGAGAATGATATTTTAATAGTTCGATATACGTTAATGATATAGTTTTTGGATCTACTAATGAGAATTTATACAGAGAATTTTCTGATTTGATGAAAAGTGAGTTTGAAATGAGCATGATAGGATAATTGAAGTTTTTCCTTAGCCTGCAAATCAAACCAGACAAGTATGGAAATTTTCATATTTCAAGAAAAATATACCAAAGACTTGTTGTGAAAGTTTAATATAGAAAATGCAAAGCTAATGGGAACAACAATGCATCCATCAATGGTCATTGACAAAGATGAGAGGTAAATCAGTTAGTGAGAAACTTTATCATGGTATAATTGATTCACTTCTCTACTTGACTGCTAGTAGACCTGATATTATTTTTAGTGCGTGTTTATATGCATGCTTTCAAGCAAATCCTAAAGAATCCCATCTAAAGGCTGTGAAGAGAATCTTCATAGTGGTAGTCTAATATAGTTAACTCCAAAACAATTCAGCACATAAATAATGTTATAGTACTTGTCTAATTTAGTTAACTCAAATCTTGCAAAGCATTATAAATAATGTTTTCATTCAATCAATTCATCAAATGGGTTGTACACAACTAGCCAAAATTAAATATCAGGTATTTACAGAATCCATAGCAGTGAGTCAAGTCAGAAAAGTCCTTGAATCTGTAGTTTGAAGCTCAAAGCAAAGAGGAATGAATTAAGTAAATTGCTAATAGGAAGGGAGGGAGGTGCTGAGCTCAAGGTCTTTCTTAACCCTCTGCTATCGTTCTTGCTGTTGAGGTGCTATGATAGTAGCTTCCACTAAAATGAAGCCTACCTCTTTTACGACACTTGAAAAATTCTATACCTCTCTGTCTTTTCTTGTGGATTCTAGCTCCCCACCTTCCTCTATTGCTTCTCCCTCTCTTTGAAAGATTTTGAACATATCCAGACCCAAAAGCTATATCCACATATTTCATTCTAATTAGAATTAATTAAGAGTTATACAATCCAAATGCGTAGGCATGAGCGTAGGCATGAAGGATTACTTGGTGGTAATATTGATCCAAGGCTCCTTCTCTTTAAGCCATCGAAGCCCAAACCCTAACACTCCCAACGGGGGTTGCATCAAGTGTAGCGTGTGAGGCAATGACTGGTGAAATCCAGGGAGGCAATGACCATAAGTCTTACAAGATGCCTAAGGTAGGGGTTAGGAATATAAAGGGAACTGTCCATAGGACAAGTGGGTAATGAATTTTTTATAGGGTTTATACATCTTTTGGCACTCTTCACTTTCAGTTACTAGTAATTGTCATTTTTTTTAAACTATTTGATTATGCTGGTTAGACTTTTATTATTAATATTTTAAGTTTTCTGTAACACTTTGACTAAGATTATTAATAAATACATCTTAAATTTTGAGTATAAAAACTTTGTCTATTATTTATGTTGGTGGTACAAAATTTTAAAATTATTAGAACTTTTTATTATGTATGTCTTGCAAATTTTAAGATTATTTCATTGTAAAAATCGACTATATTTTCTTCATTAGGGCACAAAATATGTGTGTAGTGGACCTAATGATGATATCATTTATCAATTGATGAAAATGTTAGATTGAATAAAAAAATCAAGTGAAAAAATATATTTAATAACTGCATTTAGTTAAGTTTTAAATTCTCTCTATCGCTCTCTCTCTCTCTCTCTCTATATATACATATATATATAACCACCACTTACAATATTTAATAACTTTTTTATATAATATAATTCTTATTGATCTAACCATTGAATTAATCTTACATATCATGTTGATCATTCTTGTTAAATTTAAAAATAAAAAAAGAACATCATTAACGATGTAATCAAATAGTTCATATTTTCTTATCTTTGAACAGTATATATTATATTAATCTTTAGACATATTATTAGAATATAATATAATTTTTAAATTAATGTGAAATTTTATATATATGATCTACATGATAAGAACTTCAAATTTAACAGTGAATTTTATAAAAAAAATATCCAATAAAAAGTTATTCAATGGTGTAAAATTAACTTTGATATATACCAATGTCAATTTATCTTTACCCTATATATATATATATATATATATATATATTGAAAACACATGAAAGGTAAAATAAATTCATTGTGCTATTACTGACTCATCAATAGAAAATGAAATGTAATATAATAGATATAATAATTTTCATAATCTTCGTCGCAATGTATCTGGAATGTGTCACAATAAAAGAGGCAACTAATATTTATGAAAAAAAATTTCTTTTGAGTCACCACCAATTTTTATATGGGTAAGAAAAATAATTTGCAGAATCCTTTTTAAACAATTAAAACTAGTTTGAGAAAGTTAAGTTCAGAATTTGATTTATATAGATAAAATAGTAGAAACTTAATCCCATTTCACCTATGATACATTCATTTTAAAATGGTTATCTAAAATTAACTGTGCAAATTATTAATAACCAAGACATATTTAGAAAATATTTGGTAAATCTTAATTTTTAAGAAAAAAAATCACTTTTTTTTTCAAAAGCTCTCTCAATAATATTTTTGATTATAAGCTTTTTTCAATACAAAATAAATTAATTCAATTATGCACTTAATTTATTCCACCAAAATCAAGTCAAAGGATTAAAAGAGACCTAAATCACAAATATTTTACAAAACGACAAACAGTGAACAAAATTAAGATATTTACAAAAGAACAAGCAAAAAATTAAATGAAAAATATTAGCAAGATATCAAACAACAAATTAAATTAAAATATTCACAAAATATCAAATAATGGATTAAATAAAAATATTTACAATCTTAGCTTACTCAAAGTACCTAAGTATCCTCAATTGAGTAATCAAAGTCATGTAATTTGTGTAGCAAATATTTGCGAGTTAAACGATTTAAATTTTAAAAAATTAATAATTGATAAAAAATGAAAACAATTTGTTAATTGATTAATCAAATAATTAATAAAAATTAGTTTTTGAACGTATTAAAGTTATTTTAATGCTTATATCAAGAGCCATTACAACAATATTGATTGTTAGTGATCTTAAATTATTTTTAGCAACGAATGTCATCATAACAATATGACCCCAATTATATTATTTTAAATTTAATTTCAGAATCGAAGAGTCATCACGGTAACATGACCTCAATTAGATTTATTGTCGAAGTTATCAAGTTATCACAACTCAACTAACTCAAATTAAATGTGAAGTATAAAAATGAAACTTAGTGGAAGGATAGAGACATGAATTCCTAATTTTAGGTCACCAACCCATCATGGCTAGGATAATATTTAATTATTTGAAACTAATAACTATTAATGTTTTTTTAAAAAATGAGTTTGAGTTAAATGCCTAAAAGACAAACTTTTTTTTTTGGATTATTTTCATTGCACTTCAACATTAAAAGAAACCTAATTTATTCACTAAAACTAAATCAGAATTCAAAATTGGATTCATTTATTATTGTTCAGATAAAAAACTAACATAAGTAAATTAAAAAAAGGAATAGAAATTAAAAAACATTTTGAAAAAGATAAAAAAAATCCTACAAGTTAACTTATTTTCTAATTGATGCCTTTGTCCAAACTATAAATTGAGCCTGAAATTCACCTAGCATTTAAACAAAATTTGTTTGAACAATTCTTTTTTGAAAACAAAATAAAAAAGTGAAAGTATAATGTACTTTTAAATATAACATTGACATGGAGATTTGAATACATGGCTTCCTATAAATCATCCAAACTCCTCACTACTATCGAAAGCTTATATTGTACTTTTTTTATTAGTCATTTTGATTTTTTATTAGTATTCAAAATGAAATAAGTTGAATTTAATTTAAATTTGTTGTGTCTATCAATGTTAATTTTCTTAAAATATTCATTTAATCATTCATTATCACATCATTAAAAAAGTTATTTATGATAGAAAGTCAAAATATTTTGTGTTAAGTCAGTTCAAGCCGTGGGATTATCCTATTCAGTTTAAGAATTGTGCTTGTCATTAAACTAAAAGGAAAATTGATACTCCTTAAGGCTAGATATCTCATAACAATTGCATTAAACATATATCAATCAATATCATTTCACTTTTCTGTCTAAATGCTAAAATTTCTATAACTCCATATGCATCTTTTCCCATGAACAGAACCATGTTCAAGCTCAACAAAAATGAAGACAAACTCCTATATATCATAGACCTTTGAAAGCATTAGAGTGTCAAGTAACAATTCTCAATACTAACCATATATTCACGTTACCAGACGAAAACATTGCATTCTTATTTATATAATAATTTAGGAGTCAACTATAAATGACAACCATGAACCTCTAAGACAACTCAAACAGTCGATTTAAACTTAAGCTAGATGAATATTAATATAAATTGAACACCAATGGACTTATAAATTCTCAAAACAAAATTTTCACCATTATAGAACTATACTCATGATCCCCTTCGTATTTTCCTCAAATATATCTTCCAGACTGGCAACTTCTTTCAATCTTGAGCTTAATTATCAAATTCTGTATCTTGTAATTCCAAGTATCCATGAAAATACATGTACTAGAACTCAATAAACACCATATATACCTAGGTCATCATGAATATGAACTTATTTCTATTTTAAGGACACTAGAAGAAAAGTATCACCTCAATACCTTAATAAGACAACAACCATTTTAAAGAGTAAAACCATTAAGAATCAATCCCCATATCCAAAACAGAGAACATTCATCTACACCCATTCCCTTGTGTTAAATATTCATTCTGTCCCGTATAAACATCAATAACTAACAACTACTACTTTCCCAACTACTTTTAGAATCAACACTAACAACAATAAGAGATGATAGAGGAAACTCACCTTAAAACTAATAATATATGTAAGACAACTCCATTCTGGAAAAATATTCTTCATACCCGCAATTTAAATTTACCATGACTAACAAAATTTGCGATTTACAAGTTACATCTGCCGCAAAAATAATATTGAGTAAATCTATTACCTTAAATAAAAGAAACTATCTCATGGCTGAAACCTTTTTTTTTTCTACTGGTCATCTCAATTGTAATCTTTCTTAATTTATTTATTTATTTTTACCAGAAAATCTATACTATATTTTTTTTTCACTAGCAAATTATATCTCCAACCAAAGATTCTAGATACTCTCAAAATCACAATTTTCTTAATAAATCTTAAAATTTTCAAAATAAATCTTTCGTAGGTACTACAATTTTATTTTAGGAAGCACTGTTTTTTAAGTTACTTTATTGTTTATTAATTATAAATTTTGTATATGCACATTTTTACTATTTATTTTTAAATTTTTTTATAGAATAACATGTGCCTCCATTTGTTTCATTTTTGTTATAGCAGGTATTTACCGTTCACTGAGTTGTAAACTCACCTCAAGTTACATATTTTCCAAATACAAGGAACAAAATTATTTCTAATTTTAGTCCTCTAGTATAATTAAGGATGTCTTCAAGTTATTTTGAATTTCGATATATATATATATAACTAGTAAATTGGGTCATAAAATTTT
This sequence comes from Castanospermum australe, assembly GCA_019955255.1. Lineage (NCBI taxonomy): Eukaryota > Viridiplantae > Streptophyta > Magnoliopsida > Fabales > Fabaceae > Castanospermum > Castanospermum australe. The sequence continues at coordinate 34,144 of NSJW01000688.1, read as the reverse complement.
AGGTTTTAGAAATAAAAAACTTAATAGACAAATTTTCAATGTTTAAGTGGTAATATAACAATATTTATATTAATCTAAAGAATAAATAAGGATTAATAATTTAAATAAGATTATGTAATTTCGGGCCAAGTTTAGGTTGTTTCAACACAAAAGGTGACTCTATCTTGACTCGATTTTTCATGACAAATTTATGTTTTGAGAATCAAATATGGTAACAATATAGTTAGTGGAATGTTGTTGTTGAGAAGAAAATTGAACATGATATAAAAAAAAAAAAGAATAAGTGAGTACATGTTGAAAAAGAAAACAAAAGAAAAGATTCTACATGAAAAAATTCACCAATAACGAAAATTATAGGCCATTGAGGTTAATAAGGATTCCTTGATTAAATTTTGCATAACACTATCAACTTAAGCCTATTTGATCATGAATGAGAAGAAAATTTGTAGAGATTATAGAGAGATAAAAGGAAAATAACAAGTAGGGATTATATTATATGAAATAATTAGAAGGTGGTGGGAAAGGAAATTATAACTAGATATTGAATTAGGAAAGTGAAAATATATGGTATATTTTATTAATTATGCTATTTTTATTATGACTAATTTTGTAGATTCAACACCTTTTCACCATTGAAAGATATATTGTTTAATATACATTCATACAATTTGAGAATTAGCATGTATTAATGAAATTAGGTGGTTGTTGGTTAACTGAAAAAAAAAATTGGTAAACAGTAATTATTAACGTGGAGAAGTAGAAAGTTGGATCACAAAGCGTCTAATATTAATTATAGTACTTTTATTATGAATAATATATAAATAAAATATATTGTACATTCAAAAAGTATATATTATTTTTTTAATATAAATTCTTAACATTTCATGTTCTATTGAGAAAAGGGAAAAGAAAATAATTTGATATTGAGTAGTAAAGTGAGATAATGTGATGTCTTTTTATTAGATAATTGCTTTTATTTAGAGTAATTATTTATATATAATATAATTGTGTAATTTTAATTTCTCTTAAAATATTAAGGCTAAAATATTTCTAAATACTGAAAACATAAATTATCAAAATAAAACAGTATAAACATGTAATAAAGTAAGACCCAAAAAATATTTAATATTTTTTAAATAATTAAAAAAATTATTAAGTTGATTCATTAAGACAATGTTGTATTTTTAATATATTTTTTTCAATAAAATATATTAATCTTTTACTATAGACAAAAATTCTTTGAGAAATGATTTAATTTTGATTTATTATCAATATAAGTTTTTTAATTAAAGTCTTTTAATGATTTTGTAATACGTAAATAAATTTAAACGCAATTGGGTATCTTTTATTAATTATATTATTGTTATTGTGAGTAATTTTATTGATAAAATATATTTGTATCATTAGAAAATGTATATTAATATTTTAAAATATATTTTCAAAACTTGAGAAACTATTAGGCATTAAGTTTAACTAAAACATCTTAAAGAAGTTTTGTACAACCTGAATCAAGAAAGTAATAGTATAAGGTGCTTTCTAGTACAACGGTAAAATAAAAATTTAAACAAATAATTTTTTATAAATTATCCAGAGTCCTCACCGCTAATCCATTTATAATGATTTATATAGCACCTTTTATTAGTCTATTTATTTTAAAACATTATTTTTTAAAAAATAAATTTAATTTAATTTAATTCTTTTGTGTCTATCAATATAAAGTTTCATTATATTATCATTCATTATTACATCATTAAAAGAATTATCTATGACAAGAAGTTAAACTATTTTAATAATGTATCAACACGTACTTAAATAAATGTGTAAAAGTTTTGACATTAAACAATAGGTCAAAATTAAACATAATTAAATTATACGATACCTCAAGTATTGAATTATCTAACCAACAAAGTTATGAAAATTTAATAAATTAGACTTAGTAGTCACATTGGAGTCACTTTCCAAGATTAATTTCCAGCAACCTGAATCCCAAGCAAACAGAATGCCGAGAGAGATCCACCATAGCTTCGCATACCATGAAACCTTGCGTATCGCGAACGTCCATAAAATTTAGCAGTGATTAGTATGCGACACAACTATATCTGCCTCCAAGGTATTTTTTATCGGAATGAAATGAGAAATAGAAACTTTTTATGCTTTGATCTTACGTTTTATCTTAACCACTCATAGAGTTCAAGCCTGAAAGAATTGATCCTAAAATTGAGAACGAAAATTTGAAGAAATTTTAACAACAATATCCATCCAAAGTAAAGCACAATAATAGTAAATATGAATCGACAAAAGAAGTAACAATACGATGCCACATAGCATCCAGATAAATTACAACTTGACATAATTTGGATGCGAAGTGGATTGTTTCTTTCTTTAGTTCTTTACGAATTTAAACAATCCTGTTCATAAAAAAGGAAAGTCACAGTATATGTTAAAATTGGGCAAGTCAAAAAAAAAATATATATATATATATATATATATATATATTAACATACATTCGACGTAAATATATAAAATCTTTAATGATTTGGCCTTTGTAATTTTTTGAAGATAAAATACGAACTGACTTTGAAGTGATTTGTTTTGTTTTTGTTTTTTCCCGAATTTAAAATATTACTATAATTATTCCAAGAACAACAGAAGTAAGGATACGTATGCACTAAAAAACCATAAAATTTTTAGAGATTGGTAAATTTTTTATCTCCTTTCCTGGAATAATTAATTTCCATCAATGGTGCATCTAGCTTCAATATAAACCCATCAGACTTTGCTAACTTCACAAATCACTTCAAGTTTCACAGATCACTTCAAGACTTTAGCTTACTGTCACACTTCGTGAAATTTGGCTTTTTCTAGTTTGATGAAAATGCAAGGGTTAATGTTTTTCTTTTTGCTTCTTGCTTTAGCTCCACCCAGTTTATGTGGGGTGGTTGAATGCTGGAACCAAAGACACTTTTTAATGTCATGGAATATGGTGCTGTTGAAATGGCATAAGTGATGATTCAAAAGTATGTGTTTGATAGCATGTTCTATGCAAATTTTTAGATTCTTTTAATCCCTCATTGAGTGA
>NSJW01000688.1:0-27865 GCA_019955255.1 Castanospermum australe | reverse complement strand
CCCCAACACTGATGGGATTGACATTGCTCATTCAAAAAAATATCTTCATACAAGATTCTAATATTGCAACGGGTAAATCTAAGTTTTCATCTTTTAACTACTTAACTAAATTTCAGTTGTTATATTGTATAATAATTACTAAGTTTCCTTTATAAACAGGTGATGATTGTATTGCCATCAATAATGGCTCCTCTTACATCAATGCTACTGGGATTGCTTGTGGACCAGGCCATGGAATAAGGTTTGTATAAATTGTATTTTTGTTTCTTGCTTTATCTCTATTCAATCTCCAATGTGCTAATTAGCTTTTAGGATTTGTAAATGTATCAATAAATCATGAAATTTGATCAAATATACTTTTCTCAATCAAAACAGCATTATAAAATTAACATTTTACTTTAATTGATTAAAATTTTTTGTTTTGTTTTGAACTAAATGATTCAAAACTGTCCAAGACACTCTAGTGTACCCTCATCTTTTTGTTGTACTAGTAATTTATAAAAAAAAATTGAAGTTTGTTGCAACTAAGAAATTAAAATTGACTTAACAAATTTTCAGAGTAGTTTCAATTAGAGAGCAAATAAAAAGTTTCCTTCATTTTAATATTTATTGTTATTGAAATTCTATTATTTTTCTCTTTGACAAATCTCATCTAACATGTATGAATTTAACAGCGTTGGCAGCCTTGGAAAAAATAACAGTTATGAGACAGTGGAAGAGGTCTATGTAAGAAACTGCACGTTCAATGGGACTTCAAATGGAGCAAGAATCAAGACATACGAAGTGAGTAATTAATATTTTGGTGGGGAATGGTCTTTGCACACTTATTCCATTATTTTCTAGTTACATCACGTAAATAACAGTTATTTATTAATATACAAAATAAAATATTAGATAAATATTATAACACTGATTTTTGGGTGTACTTGCTAAAATTAAGAATAAAAAGGTGAAAACTTAAAGATAAAAATAAAATAGGAAATAGAACTGAAGATAGTATTGGGTGATATTCAGATGTATGGAAAAAAGAAATATTATTTCCCTGTTTTCTTTCAATTTTGAATATTTTACTTTTCAATTATTTGTAGGGTGGATCAGGTTTTGCAAGGAAGATCACTTTTGAGGATATCACACTTATAGGGACTCACAAGCCCTTTATATATAGACCAACACTACTTCAGTAATGGCAATGACAAGGTACACATTTTACTCTTTCTTCATATCACACCATTGATTTCAATTTCCTTTTCTGTTTATTGCTCATGAAAATTGTTTTGAATTTGGGAAAACTAGGGTTCAGCAGTAAAAGTGAGTGACGTGACATACCGTGGATTCCAAGGATCTTCAGCTGATGAGAAAGCAATAAACTTCAACTGCAGCAGGCTAGGTTGCTTTAACCTTGTATTGGATCAAATCAACATTGTGTCATCTGATCCAGCAAAGAAGACGTATGCTGTGTGCAACAATGCCCATGGAACAGTTGGATTTGCTATTCCGAAAGTCTCTTGCCTATTGAAATAAATTCCTACTAATCTGTCTATATTTCCATTTTTTTAATACGTTAGCATAGAGTTAGTTTTGTCTATATATTTCCATTTTTTCAATAGGATAGCATAGAGTGAGTCAGTGAGAGAACGCTAACTCTCCTATTAGGTAGTGGGTAAACTTGTCTTCAAGGATTTAAATTGTCATCCATAGTCCCAATTATATTCAATATATTACAATTTTATAGCTATTATAATTGCCTTTTGTCATTATGTTAAGTTTGATATATTTTTCATTAAACTAGATGAAAACTTGTGTGACGCAAGGACTTAGAATAAAGAGAAATAAAATAAATTTTGTAAAAATCATATATAATAAAAATTTATTGCTATAAGAAAATCTTATAAAAGATACCATTGCATTATTTCTACAACTGATGTTTATATTAACAAGGTTTGACAATAATTAAAAAATAAAAAAAGAGTAAGCGACAGCATGTGGGTTTTCAAAAAAAACAAAAGCATAAAAGGACAAGCTGCTCAGTCAAAAAAATAATCCAGAATTAATCCCCAAGACTGCTCTCGCTCATCATAAATTCTGAACATCTAGCTATATATGGCGTCTGGAGAGAAAAGGTGTAAGATCAACATTTCAAATTTACAAAAATTATGGTGCAAATTTAGGACACTCACAGGTACAGAAACATGGTAGAAACCAGAATGTGAATGAGAAAATTTGTATAGGACAATTTTCACGAACTGTGTCGAGCAAGCATTTGACATAATCAAAATTTCAAACCCAAAACAAATAAAGGGAAGCAACCACAATTTACTAAATTAAACCGCATTTGGAACACTCAGATCCCCAAGGAAACAAACACAATTCTCAGATGAAGTCTCTTATAACCTCTCCCATATCTCACTAAGGCCTCGCATAAACAGAGCAGCCATGGTGTTTTGGTGAATACAAATAGGGACTTGTTTTAGAATGACAGGCAAAAACACAAAAAAATAGCCCCAAAAATCAGGCTGTTTAAATGGTAAAACAGCCCCAAAAAACACAAGAATTGAATCTATTTAGAATGGACATCCATCATTCCGATATATATGCAGCATAAAACATGGAAACTGTCAAAACTAAAAAGCTACAGCAAATGCTGACTCTAAAACTAATATGAACCTAATATCAATGTTTTTATTTTCTTTAAAATTAAAAAAAAGTTTTCAAACAATAAAGTTTAGTGCTGAAGTTTTCCGCACTAAAAGTTTCAACACTGAATTTTCAGTATTAAAATTTTCAATTTATCCAACCAAAAGATAAAAAGAAAATTCTTGAATTTTAACAAATAAATCCTTCAAAAATTCATAAAGCAGAAATTTTGCTCCTTGAACGTTCTGAATATTGTCTTTTCAGCTTCATTACTGCACCACTTAAGATCTATTACTTTCGCCTTTAATCTTGTGTAGCAAAACTCATTGAGAAATATAATCCAAATTAGTTTGTTCATTGTAAACAGCTGTATAGCGTCTCTAACATTAGAAAGATAAAACACAACTTCAACTTGATCGCCTTTAAACAACTTTGGACAAAAAAATTCAATGAAGAGAATCAGTTTCCATGTAATTCAGTCACTTTATTAATATCTTTGTAGCTTACTTGACAAATTAGGATGATGAATGACATGAGTCCCAAATATGATCTGCTATAGTGAAAACTGCTAAGGGTATGAATTAACTTAAGATTGCACAAACAGATGTTAACGAACCAAGTCTAAGTAACTAAACCACACTGGGCAGAAAGAACAAAAAAACCTAATGTTAAACCAAAATGAGAAATACCTCAAATTGATTGCGGCTTACACCAAATTCTGAGATAGGGTAGGTGATGTTTAGTTAAAAGTATTTATTACACCTTTGTTGAAAATGTAATAGGAGATGGGAAACTATCATAAGATAACAAAATATAATTTATTTTTGATAATATTTTTAAAAGTACTTCCTAATGACACATGAGCATAAAAGATGGAAACTGTTAAAAGAAAAAAGCTACAACAAATACTGACTTTCAAACTACTGCAAAGACTCAATGAAGACTTGAGAAAGTTGATCTCAGAAGCCAATATTCAGAACTTGAGAAAGGTCAAGATTGAACATGATAAAGCCTGAAGATCTCATGAAGACAAGATTAGAAGTCCGAAAGATGTACAAAGAGCAAGATTTTTGTACATATTGTGAGAAGGCAACAACAAACGAGCCAAGAGAAATCAATTTGAGAAGAGTCAAGACTTGAAAAAGCTAGTTGAGAAAGGTAAGAAAGTTGAGCAAGCTAAAAAGTGAGAAAAATCAAGTTAAGAATGGTCAAGTTGAGAAAGATTGAGTTGAGAAAGGTTGATTTGAGAAAGTTCAGTGCCAGCACCCTTCTCATCTCAGCACCAGAAAAGTGACGAAAATGCACGAAAAAAGTGCTCTAACAACTTGTAACGGCTAGTTTTCAAATGGAATCACTTGGGACATGCCCCTAACAGCTAGAAATACATTCCTAAATATAAATTTGACCCACCCATGAAGATTTACAGGAGCTTTACATGGATTAACATCAGATTGTGCCAAAAATTCTGATCTTGTGCTTATACTCTGTTTTATGCTTTCTTTAAGAGATAATTTATGTTCTGTAATTCAGAAGCTAAGAGCTTGTGCTTAAAAGAGAAATACACTATTTAAGTGACTAGAGAACCTACCCAAACACCAAATCATATACATTATTTGTCCCTAATCCGGTAGTGATCATAGGTGTGAGCTAGTATGCTTGTACTAGTATTTCTTGTAACGTTGCTGCTGTATAGCCTAGAGAAGCTAGTGTTGAAGAAAAAATACTCAGGCTTTTTGCCTGGAGAGACTGGGGTTCCAAAGAATACTCACTTCGTTTTAGCATGGAAAGGTTGTAGCTCAAAGAATACTCGTGTATTAGCTTGGAGAGGCTGTGACTCAAAGACTATTCGTGTTTTGGCCTGGAGAGGCTGTGGTTCAAAAAATACTCTTGTATAAGCCTGGAGAGGCTGCGGATCAAAAAATACTCTTGTATATTAGCCTGGAGAGGCTGTGGCTCAAAGAATACTATGTTTTATAGTAAAAAATCTATGCGAAGAGCTGAGAACTGGATGTAACCCACGTGATTTGGGGTGAGCCAGTATAAATATCTGTGTTAAGCTTTTATCTCCCTTATCTCTTACCCTAATTTCAATTTTGTGCTTATTTCGAGTTGAAGTAGGTGATTTAGTTTGAGCTAACATTCATATCTTTCACTAAAATTAACTCAACCAACTTAAGTATTTGAAACTTATGCTGTTGCGCAAGTTTAGATCTAATTAGAAACATTTTTGAAGTGTCAAATCTATTTTATAAGTTTCAACTTAGTTTGAAAGATATCTGAAACATATTTATATCTCTATTGTACATTTGCCATTATTTGACAAAGTTAAGAAAGTTGAACCTTCTCAACCTAATCTATGTTTACTGTGAACTTCCTCAACTCCAAGTATTCATACTTGAGAAAGATTTGAGAAAAGTTATTGTATTTGCTAAAAAAGTACAAAATCAAAGGAGCATAATTCAACCCCCCTTCTTGTACTTTTGCCAACTTCAATTGGCATCAGAGGTCAACCTCTGATTGAGTACTTTTAACACCATGAGAGGACAAAAATCTGGAAGGAAGCATGGCAAACCAACAAGGAGGTGCATACATACCTGAAAAGTTCCTCTACAAATAGACCAGCAGCCTTTGATAAAAGAAACTACTACAATTGAAAGGATCGCATAAGGTTATTTATAGAATCTCAACATATTGATTTTTAGGGAATTATTGAAAATGGTCCTTTCATCCTTACAACTAGATATGATGATGGAAGAATTGAAGAAAAGCCAAGAAACACAAGGACAGAAGATGAAAAGAACAACTACATAGTGAACTCCAAAGCTAAGTTCTGTCTAACTTATGCACTGAGTAGAAATGAATATGACAAGATAGCTGACTACAGCACTACAAAGGAAATATGGCATACCTTGATGGTAGCTCATGAAGGAACAAGCCAAGTCAAAGAAGCAAAAGTTAGCATACTGGTCCATTAATATGAATTATTCAAAACGCAAGAGCATGAGACAATAGATGAGATGTTTTCAAGATTCACAGTGATTGTGAATGACCTGAAGTCACTAGGGAAGACATACTCCAGTCAAGAACAAGTGAGAAAGCTTCTCAGAAGCTTAGCTAAAGTATGGAGACCCAAGGTTACAACAATCCAAGAAGCCAAATAGCTCTCAACTCTGAAAGCTTGATGAGTTGCTTACATCACTGAAAGTTCGTGAGCAAGAACTAGCTAAAATGAATGAAGATATTCCGAGAAAAGGAAAGTCTACTATTCTAAAGATAGTTCAAAAAGGTCATAGTAAACAGTGGTCTCAACACTCTTCTTAACCCTCAACATTGGTCACAACAATGAGCTTAAATAAAGAAAGTGATGATGATGAGCAAGAGAAGATGGCAAACCTCTGTCTAGTAGCAAATAAGCAAGAAGTTGAGACTGATTATGAGGTATCTGATTCTGAACCTTCTCAACTTTCTTATGATGAACTAGAAGGTGCATTCGAAGGCCTTTTACTTGACTCAAACATTCTTATTGAAAATTATGCATCCTTAAAGAACAAGGTTTTCTGAAACTTTGAAAGAAAATGAGATTTTGAAAGTTGAGAATAATGCTTTAGTCAAGAAAATGAAAGTTTATTAAAGCTAAATGCTGATATGACCATTTCTACTAAGCAGAAAACATTTGACTCTCCTAAACTCTCATCTCAACAACCTTCTCAAGTATTTGATGAAATTAAAGTGTTGAAGGAGAAAGTTGATAAGCTAACTAAGGACCTAGCCAAGTTTGTTAATGGCACCAAAAACCTTGAGAAACTTCTGGGAAGCCAAAGATATGCCTTTGACAAAGCTGGCCTAGGATACAAAAATTGTATTAAGCAAAAGTGGTATAAAATTTTTTTTGTACCTACCAAGAAATCTAAAGTAACTAGTTTTTATAGCAACAAAAATGGCCATAAGGAATCTTCATGTTATTACAAAAACAAGCCATCTAAGACTAAGATAACTAACCCAAAAGCACCCAAAAAGATTTGGGTACCAAAACAAGTGGTTTCTCTTTCTGCAAGCGTGCTTAATGACAAAGAGAAAAAGGAAAAGATAGTTCTTGTACAGAAGATGGTTAGGACACATGATAAGGGACAAACTCATGTTCCTCTCAAGAAAAGAAGTTTTGTCACTTTTAGGGACAGTGACAAATTGCTACCTAGAGGACAAAATGGAACAGCTAAATATCAATGAAAAAGCCCAAGATAAAAGAGATGAGAAAGATTAGTCTAAAGACCAATATGAGAAAACTGTTGAAGAAGAGTCATCAACCTTCTCAAGACCCTTCTGAACAACCTTCTCAACTTCCAAAAGAATGAAAGCAGCATCCTTCTCATCCCAAAGAGTTAATCGTTAGTAAGGCCACTGTAGGAAGTAGAACCAGATCTTCTTTTAGAAACAACAACAACAATAATCTTGCACTACTTTCTCAACTTGAGCCTACAAGTATTGATGAAGCTCTCAAAGAAGAAGCTTTGATTATGGCTATGCTAGAAGAACTTAATTAATTTGAAAGAAACAAAGTCTGGACCCTAGTCCCTGCACCTAAGGATCATTCATTAATTGGCACTATATAGTTTAGAAACAATCTGGATGAAAGTGGCAATGTCGTAAAAATCAAAGCAAGACTAGTGGCTCAAAGGTATAATTAATAAAAAGTTATTGATTTTGATTAAACTTTTATTCTTGTAGCTAGACTAGAAGCTATTAGAATTCTACTTGCATTTGCTTCATTTAAAGGATTCAAGTTGTTTCAAATGGATGTTAAAACTGTATTCTTAAATGGGTTTATAAATGAGGAAGTATATATACATCAACCACCTGGTTTTGAAGATGAAAAGTTTCCCAACCATGTTTTCAAACTGACTAAGGCCTTTTATGGCCTTAAACAAGCCCCAACAGCTTGGTATGATAGGTTGAGTAACTTTATCATGAAAGATGGATTTACAAGAAGAAAGGTGGACACTACCTTATTTAGAAAAATCCTTGAGAATGATCTTTTAATAGTTCAAATATATGTTAATGATATAGTTTTTGGATCTACTAATGAGAATTTTATATAGAGAATTTTCTGATTTGATGAAAAGTGAGTTTGAAATGAGCATGATAGGATAATTGAAGTTTTTCCTTGGCCTGCAAATCAAACAAGACAAGTCCGGAATTTTCATTTATCAAGAAAAATGTACCAAAGACTTGTTGTGAAAGTTTAATACGGAAAATGCAAAGCTAATGGGAACAACAATGCATCCATCAATGGTCATTGACAAAGATGAGAGGTAAATCAGTTAGTGAGAAACTTTATCGTGGTATAATTGATTCACTTCTCTACTTGACTGCTAGTAGACCTGATATTATTTTTAGTGCATGTTTATATGCACGCTTTCAAGCAAATCCTAAATAATCCCATCTAAAGGCTGTGAAGAGAATCTTTATAGTGGTAGTCTAATATAGTTAACTCCAAAACAATTTAGCACATAAATAATGTTATAGTACTAGTCTAATATAGTTAACTCCAATCTTGCAAAGCATTATAAATAATGTTTTGATTCAATCTTTTTATCAAATGGGTTGTACACAACTAGCTAAAATTAAATATCAGGTATTTACAGAATCCATAGCAGTGAGTCTGGTCATAAAAGTCCTTGAATCTGTAGTTTGAAGCTCAAAGCAGAGAGAAATGAATTAAGTAAATTACTAATAGGAAAGGAGGGAGGTGCTGAGCTCAAGGTCTTTCTTTACCCTCTGCTATTGTTCTTGCAGTTGAGGTGCTATGATAGTTGCTTCCACTAAAATGAAGCCTACCTCCTTTACGACACTTGAAAAATTCAATACCTCTCTGTCTTTTCTTGTGGATCCTAGCTCCCCACCTTCCTCTATTGCTTCTCCCTCTCTTTGTAAGATTTTGAACATATCCAGACCCAAAAGCTATATCCATACATTTCATTCTAATTAGAATTAATTAAGAGTTATACAATCCAAATGAGTAGGCATGAAGGATTACTTGGTGGTAATATTGATCCAAGGCTCCTTCTCTTTAAGCCATCGAAAGTCCAAACCCTAACACTCCCAATGGGGGTTGAATCAAGTGTAGCGTGTGAGGCAATGACTGGTGAAATCCAGGGAGGCAATGACCATAGGTCTTACGAGATGTCCAAGGTAGGGGTCAGGACTATAAAGGGAACTGTCCAGAGGACAAGTGGGTAATGAATTTTTTAGAGGGTCTATACATCTATTGGCACTCTTCACTTTCAGTTAATAGTAATTGTCTATTTGATTATGCTGGTTAGACTTTTATTATTAATATTTTAAGTTTTTTATAGCACTTTGACTAAGATTATTAATAAATACATCTTAAATGTTGAGTATAAAAACTTTGTCTATTATTTATGTTGATGGTACAAAATTTTAAAATTATTAGAACTTTTTGTTATGTATGTCTTGCAAATTTTAAGATTATTTCATTGTAAAAATCGGCTATTTTTTCTTCATTATGGCACAAAATATGTGTGTAGTGGACCTAACGATGATATCATTTATCAATTGATGAAAATGTTAGATTGAATAAAAAAATCAAGTGAAAAAACATATATTTAATAACTGCATTTAGTTAAGTTTTAAATTCTCTCTATCGCTCTCTCTCTCTCTCTTCTATATATATATATATATATATATATATATATATTATAACTACTTACACTATTTAATAACTTTTTATATAATATAATTTTTATCGATCTAACCATTGAATTTATCTTACATATCATGTTGATCATTCTTGTTAAATTTAAAAATAAAAAAAGAACATCATTAAGGATGTAATCAAATAGTTTATATTTTCTTATATTTGAACATAGTATATATTACATTAATCTTTAGACATATTATTGGAGTATATAATATAATTTTAAATTAATATGAAATTTTACATATATGATTTACATGATAAGAACTTCAAATTTAACAGTGAATTTTATAAAAAAATATCCAATAAAAAGTTATTCAATGGTATAAAATTAACTTTGATTTATATCGATGTCAATTGATCTTTACCCTATATATATATATATATATATATATATATATAGAAAACACATGAAAGGTAAAATAAATTCATTGTGAATATTGCTGACTCATCAATAGAAAATGAAATGTAATATAATAGATATAATAATTTTCATAATCTTTGTCGCAATGTATCTGGAAGGTGTCACAATAAGAGAGGCAACTAATATTTATGAAAAATAATTTCTTTTGAGTCACCACCAATTTTTATATGGGTTGGAAAAATAATTAGCAGAATTCCTTTTTAAACAATTAAAACTAGTTTGAGAAAGTCAAGTTCAGAATTTGATTTATGCAGAGAAATTTGTAGAAACTTAATCCCATTTCCCCTATGATACATCCATCTTAAAATAGTTATCTAAAATAAACTATGCAGATTATTAATGACCAAGACATATATTTAGAAAATATTTGGTAAATCTTAATTTTTAAGAAAGAAAATCACTTTTTTTTCGAAAGCTCTCTCAATAATATTTTTTATTATAAACTTTTTTTCAATACAAAATAAACTAATTCAAATATATACTTAATTTATCCCACCAAAATCAAGTCAAAGGATTAAAAGAGACCAAATCACAAATATTTTACAAAATGACAAACAGTAAACTAAATTAAGATATTTACAAAAGAACAAGCAAAGAATTAGATGAAAAATATTAGCAAGATATCAAACAACAAATTAAATTAAAATATTCACAAAATATCAAATAATGGATTAAATAAAAATATTTACAATGTTGGCTTACTCAAAGTACCTAAGTATCCTCAATTGAGTAATCAAAGCCATGTAATTTGTGTAGCAAATATTTGTGAGTTAAACGATTTAAATATAAAAAAATTAATAATTGATAAAAAATGAAAACATTTTGTTAATTGATTAATTAAATAATTAATAAAAATTAGTTTATGAATATATTAAAGTTATTTTAATGCTTATATCACTCATAAGTTAAAGAGCGTTAAAACAATGCTGATTGTTAATGATCTAAATTATTTTTAGCAACGAACGTCATCATAACAATATGACCCCAATTATATTATTTTTAAAATTAATTTTAAATTTAATTTTAGGATCAAAGAGTCATCACGATAACATAGCCTCAACTAGATTTATTGTCCAAGTTATCAAGGTATCACAACTCAACTAACTCAAATTAAATGTGAAGTATAAAAATGAAACTTAGTGGAAGGATAGAGACATTAATTCCTAATTTTAAGTCGCCAACCCATCATGGCTAGGATAATATTTAATTATTTGAAATTAATAACTATTAATGTTTTTATAAAAATGAGTTTGAGTTAAATGCCTGAAAAGACAAACTTTTTTTTTTATTATTTTCGTTGCACTTCAACATTAAAAGAAAACCTAATTTATTCACTAAAACTAAATCAGAATTCAAAATTGGATTCATTTATTATTGTTCAGATGAAAAACTAACGTAAGTAAAGTTAAAAAAAGGAATATAAATTAAATAACATTTTTAAAAAAGATAAAAAAAATCCTACAAGTTAACTTATTTTCTAATTGATGCCTTTGTCCAAACTCTAAATTGAGCATGACATTCACCTAGCATATGAAAAAAATTTGTTTGAACAATTCCTTCCTGAAAACAAAATAAAAAAGTGAAAGTATAATGTACTTTTAAATATAACGTTGACATCGAGATTTGAGTACATGACTTCCTATAAATCAACCAAACTCCTCACTACTATCGGAAGCTTATATTGTACTTTTTTTATTAGTCATTTTGATTTTTTATTAGTATTTCAAAAAGAAATAAGTTGAATTTAATTTAAATTTTTTGTCCTATCAATGTAAATTTTCTTAAAACATTCATTTAATCATTCATTATCACATCATTAAAAGAGTTACTTTATGATAGAAAGTCAAAATATTTTGTGTTAAGTCAGTTCAAACCGTGGGATTGTCCTATTCAGTTTAAGAATTGTGCTTGTCAGATGGTTAGTTTACCCACAAACTAAGTGCTTAGTTAGTTTTGGCTCTGTTTAGCGAATACTCCTATTCTGTTTTTTTTTTCAATTTGTTATTCCATATTTTAATATATTAGAAATTCGTAGTTTATTGATTGACTGTTTGTTAAATCTTTCTATCATAAAATATTATGATTACTGCCTTAAATTATTTTTGTCACAACCCAAAGTTAAGAGTCCGTGACCGGCCAAGATAAGGACTAACTCCCTAACCTCGAAGAAGTATCTAGAGAACCTATTTACATTATCTGCATCCTCTCCCCATATAAGTTCACCCAGGGAATTCTGCATCCTGGGAATCATGAGTACTAACCATATTTCTAGGGTCGTGCCTACAAATTTATTGAATCTGAATCCAAGGTCGTGCCCACGGATTCAACTGGTGGTTGTCTTTCAACCTTGGTGCACCAAGTATATAATTTCTTTCTAAAACATCCATGTGATGATTCTATCATTTGCAGTTACATACTTTTCTATTTCTAATAAAATAGAATATATGCTAAAAATAATTTTCAAGGCCTTCTAAAAAATTTATTAATAATACACAATGATTCTTCATAAAAAATAAATAAAACTTACTTTTAAAAAAAATGACAGTGATAGCCTTAATCCAAGATATAATTCTAAAAGGAAAATTGATACTCCTTAAGGCTAGATATCTCATAACAATTGCATTAAACATATATCAATCAATATCATTTCACTTTTCTGTCTAACTGCTAAAATTTCTATAACTCCATATGCATCTTTTCCCATGAACAAAACCATGTTCAAGCTCAGCAAAAATGAAGACAAACTCCTATATATCATAGACCTTTGAAAGTATTAGAGTGTCAAGTAACAATTCTCAATACTAACCATATATTCACGTTACCAGACGAAAACATTTCATTCCTATTTATATAATAATTTAGGAGTCAACTATAAATGAACAACCATGAACCTCTAAGACAACTCAAACAGTCGATTTAAACTTAAGCTAGATGAATATTAATATAAATTGAACACCAATGGACTTATAAATTCTCAAAACAAAATTTTCGTCCATTATAGAACTATACTCATGATCCCCTTCGTATTTTCCTCAAATATATCATTCCAGACAGGCAACTTCTTTCAATCTTGAGCTTAATTATCAAATTCTGTATCTTGTAATTCCAAGTATCCATGAAAATACATGTACTAGAACTCAATAAACACCATATATACCTAGGTCATCATGAATATGAACTTATTTCTATTTTAAGGACACTAAAAGAAAAGTATCACCTCAATACCTTAATAAGACAACAACCATTTTAAAGAGTAAAACCATTAAGAATCAATCCCCATATCCAAAACAGAGAACATTCATCTACACCCATTCCCTTGTGTTAAATATTCATTCTGTCCCGTATAAACATCAATAACTAACAACTACTACTTTCCCAGTTACTTTAGAATCAACACTAACAACAATAAGAGATGATAGAGGAAACTCACCTTAAAACTAATAATATATGTAAGACAACTCCTTTCTTGAAAAATATTCTTCATACCCGCAATTTAAATTTACCATGACTAACAAAATTTGGGATTTACAAGTTACATCTGCCACAAAAGTAGAATACTCTTAGTTACAGTACCTCTTAGCCGAATCACTCCCAACATCCAATAATTTAAAACTAATTTATAATCAAATCTAGTTACAAATTAAAGCAAAATTAGTATTGAGTAAGTCTATTACCTTAAATAAAAGAAACTATCTCGTGGCCGAAACCTCAAATTTTCAAATCCATTGAATCCCTTCTCTACAAACCACTCCAGCGTATTCGATGAAATGGAAGGACTTTGATGCCAGTAAACCATCCAAGCGCTACACTCGCACACGAAGAGGGGAAGGAGAGAAGGAAAGAACGGAAACCCAAAATTTTAGCTCTTGGTGCCGGTGGGTATGCATTTTCAGAAAATGAAAGATAAAGGGTTGAAGTTAACTATCACTCCTTGGTGGAACATGCTTATACGTAGCCTTCAATTGTGAGCAGACTATTGTTTTTCCCTTTCGTTCTCAAGATAACCATACAGCTCATAAGCTAATGTGTCTTTCAAAATTTGTCTTTACAAGATTACAATGGCCCACACTAGCACTTAGTCTTATCTAAAGAAGCTACTAGAAGAGATGGTGCAGGTGTCCTTGACCTTAACCTAACCATGAGCTATAATAAACCACACTAGCACTTGGTCATCTCAAATGTGATCTTTCTTCATTTATTTATTTATTTATATCAGAATTCTTTACTATATTTTTTTTTTCACTAGCAAATTATATCTCCAACCAAAGATTCCATATACTCTCAAAATCACAATTTTCTTAATAAATCTTAAATTTCCAAAACAAATCTTTCATAGGTACTACAATTTTATTTTAGGAAGTACTGTTTTTAAGTTATTATATTGTTTATTAATTATAAATTTTTTTATATGCATATTTTTACTATTTATTTTTAAATTTTTTTATAGAACAACTTGTGCCTCCACTTGTTTCATTTTTGTTATAGCAGGTATTTACTATTCACTGAGTTGTAAACTCACTCCAAGTTACATATTTTTTCAAATACAAGTAACAAAATTATTTCTAATTTTACTCCTCTAGTATAATTAAGGAAGTCTTCAAGTTATTTTGAATTTTGATATATATATATATAACTGATAAATTAGGTCATAAAATTTTAGCTTTTAGAAATAAAAAACTTAATAGACAAATTTTCAATGCTTAAGTGATAATATAACAATATTTATATTAATCTAAAGAATAAATAAGGAATGATAATTTAAATAAAATTTTGTAATTTCAGGCCACGTTTAGGTTGTTTCAACACAAAAGGTGACTCGATCTTGACCTGGTTTTTCATTGAAACTGAATCTTATCCTATTTAATTAGCTCAAACTAATTTGAATTATTATATTATGGATAGATCTTGAATACCCTTTAATATGTTATGTTTTAATGATGACAAATTTAAGTTTTGAGAATCAAATATGGTAACAATATAGTTAGTGGAATGTTATTGAGAAGAAAATTGAAGATGATATATAAAAAAAAAAGAATAAGTGAGTACATGTTGAAAAAGAAAACAAAAGAAAAGATTCTACATGAAAAAATTCACCAATAAGGAAAATTATAGGCCATTGAGGTTAATAAGGATTCCTTGATTAAAGTTTTGCATAACACTATCAACATAAGCCTATTTGATCATGAATGAGAAGAAAATTTGTAAAGATTATAGAGAGATAAAAGGGAAATAACAAGTAGGGATTATATTATATGAAATAATTAGAAGGTGGTGGGAAAGGAAATTATAACTAGATATTGAATTAGGAAAGTGAAAATATATGGTATATTTTATTAGTTCTGTTATTTTTATTATGACTAATTTTATAGATTCAACACATTTTCACCATTGAAAGATATATTGTTTAATATACATTCATACAATTTGAAAATTAGCATGCATTAATTAAATTAGGTGGTTGTTGGTTAACTGAAAAAAAAAATTGGTAAACAGTAATTATTAACGTAGAGAAGTAGAAAGTTGGATCACATAGCGTCTAATATTAATTATAGTACTTTTATTATGAATAATATATAAATAAAATATATTGTACATTCAAAAAGTATATATTATTTTTTTAATATAAATTCTTAACATTTCATGATCTATTGAGAAAAGGGAAAGGAAATTAATTTGATATTGAGTAGTAAAGTGAGATAATGTGATGTCTTTTATTAGATAATTGCTTTTATTTAGAGTAATTATTTATATATAATATAATTGTGTAATTTTAATTTCTCTTCAAAATATTAAGGCTAAAATATTTCTAAATACTGAAAACATAAATTATCAAATAAAATGGAATAAACATGTAATAAAGTAAGACCAAAAAAGATTTAATTTTTTTAAATAATTAAAAATATTATTAAGTTGATTCATTAAGACAATTTTGTATTTTTAATATATTTTTATCAATAAAAATATATTAATCTTTTACTATAGACAAAAATTCTTTGAGAAAGGATTTAATTTTTATTTACTATCAATATAAGTTTTTTAATCAAAGTCTTTTAATAATTTTGTAACACGTAATTTAATTTAAATGCGATTGGGTATCCTTTATTAATTATATTATTGTTATTGTGAGTAATTTTATTGATAAAATATATTTGTATCATTAGAAAATGTATATTAATATTTTAAAATAAAATTTTCAAAACTTGAGAAAACTATTAGGCATTAAGTTTAATTAAAACATCTTAAAGAAGTTTTTGTACAACTTGAATCAAGAAAGTAATAGCATAAGGTGCTTTCTAGTACAACGGTAAAATGAAAATTTGAACAAATAATTTTTTATAAATTATCCAGAGTCGTTACCGCTAATCCATTCGTAATGATTTATATGGTACCTTTTATTAGTCTATTTATTTTAAAATTATTATTTAAAAAATAAATTAATTTTAATTTAATTCTTTTGTGTCTATCAATGTAAAGTTTAATTATATTATCATTCATTATTGCATCATTGAAAGAGTTACCCATAACAAGAAGTTAAACTATTTCAATAATGTGTTAACATGTACTTAAATAGAATGTGTAAAAGTTTTGACGTTAACAATAGGTCAAAATTAAACATAATTAAATTATACGATACCTCAAGTATTGAATTATCTAACCAACAAAGTTATGAAAATTTAATAAATTAGACTTAGTAGCCACATTGGAGTCACTTTCCAAGATTAACTTCTTGCAACCTGAATCCCAAGCAAACAGAATGCCAAGAGAGATCCACCATAGCTTCGCATACCATGAAACCTTGCGTATTGCGAAAAGTCCATAAATTTAGCAGTGATTAGCATGCGACACAACTATATCCGCCTCCAAGGTATTTTTTATAGGAATGAAATGAGAAATAGAGACTTTTTATGCTTTGATCTTACGTTTTATCTTAACCACTCATGGAGTTCAAAGCCTGAAAAATTGATCCTAAAATTGAGAACGAAAATTTGAAGAAATTTTAACAAAATATCCATCCAAAGTAAAGCACAATTATAATAAATATGAATCGAAAAAAGAAGTAACAATACGATGCCACATAGCATCCAGATAAATTACAACTTGACATAATTTGGATGCGAAGTGGATTGTTTCTTTCTTTAGTTCTTTACGAATTTAAACAATCCTGTTCATAAAAAAGGAAAGTCAAGTATATGTTACAATTGGGAAAGTCAAATATATATATATATATATATATATATATATATATATATATATAATAACATACATTCGACGTAAATATATAAAATCTTTAATGATTTGGCCTTTGTAAATTTTTTGAAGATAAAATACGAACTGACTTTGAAGTGATTTGTTTTGTTTTTGTTTATTCCCGAATTTAAAATATTACTAGAATTATTCAACAGAAGTAAGGATACGTATGCACTAAAAAACCATAAAATTTTTAGAGATTGGTAAATTTTTTATCTCCTTTCCTGGAATAATTAATTTCCATCAATGGTGCATCTAGCTTCAATATAAACCCCATCAGACTTTGCTAACTTCACAAATCACTTCAAGTTTCACAGATCACTTCAAGACTTTAGCTTACTGTCACACTTCGTGAAATTTGGCTTTTCTAGTTTGATGAAAATGCAAGGGTTAATGTTTTTCTTTTTGCTTCTTGCTTTAGCTCCACCCAGTTTATGTGTGGGGTGGTTGAATGCTGGAACCAAAGACACTTTTAATGTCATGGAATATGGTGCGGTTGGAAATGGCATAAGTGATGATTCAAAAGTATGTGTTTGATAGCATGTTCTATGCAAATTTTTAGATTCTTTTAATCCCTCATTGAGTGACCCTCTACAAGGTCTTTGATTCTTTTCTATTTCAACTCATATGGCAGGCATTCTTAAGTGCATGGAGGGATACATGTGGGGCAGCAATAGAAGGGACACCAACTATGGTTATACCAAATGGAAAAACATTCATGGTGAAGACCATGCTACTGGATGGTCCTTGCAAGGCCCAAAATATACATATTCAGGTATATATGATGTTGCTTTTTCTTCCCTTTGTATTAAATTTTACAAGCTTCTAAAGAAATATTTTTTAGATTATATTAAGTGCTTGACTCCCAAGCTAGGTGTATACTAGAAAAGCAAAATGGGAAAGTGCCACACTAGTGAAGCCTTCTAGAAAAATATCTATCCAATTCTAATTTTCTTTTCTTTCCTTGCAGCTTCAAGGGAAGATAGTTGCACCACTGATGGATGCATGGGGAAGTGATAAAATAGATTGGATTCAAATCTCAACTGTCAACAGTCTCAGAATCGATGGAGGAGGACAAATCAATGGCCAAGGTTCTCTTTGGTGGAAATGTCCAAGTTGTCCACGACCAGTGGTATGAAAATTCTAAACCTTTTTCAGTCTTGAAGAATTTTTATAATCACACTCGAGAGATTTTTAAATTATTATTTTAATACCTTATTTATTTAATTTTTAATTTTAACTATTTTCAAAATATGTCTAATTTAATAACCTACGGAGAAAAGAATGCACCTATAAAACTTACAAGTCGTGAAGATTTTAAATTGATATTTTTTTTCTTAAAAAAATTCCAATTAAACTTGAGCTTGCAGAACTTGGTTGATTTTTTAAATCTATGTTTCCAAATGAATGGAACACTTTGGCATAATGTTAACGTAAACAACTAATTCCATAACTCGCAAGATCAAAGTATAGTTGTTTAGTCATTCTTAACATCTTAACTTATGTCTTGATTTTTCATGTGGATGATGCAGGCCCTACGCTTTCATTCTTGCAACGATCTAAGTGTTAGCTATCTGACCATAGTTGATAGCGCAATGGCTCACATAGCCATAGATGGTTGCAATGGTGCTAGATTATTTCATTTGAACCTCTTAGCTCCTGCTGACAGCCCCAACACTGATGGGATTGACATTGCTCATTCAAAAAATATCTTCATACAAGATTCTAATATTGCAACGGGTAAATCTAAGTTTTCATCTTTAACTACTTAATTAAATTTCAGTTGTTATATTGTATAATATTTACTAAGTTTTCTTTATAAACAGGTGATGATTGTATTGCCATCAATAATGGCTCCTCTTACATCAATGCTACTGGGAATTGCTTGTGGACCAGGCCATGGAATAAGGTTTGTATAAATTTTATTTTTGTTTCTTGCTTTATCTCTATTCAATCTCCAATATGCTAATTAGCCTTTAGGATTTGTAAATGTATCAATAAATCATGAAATTTGATCAAATATACTTTTCTCAATCAAAACAGCATTATAAAATTAACATTTTACTTTAAATTGATTAAAATTTTCTATTTTGTTTTTGAACTGAATGATTCAAAATTGTCCAAGACACTCTAGTGTACCCTCATCTTTTTGTTGTACTAGTAATTTATAAAAAAAAATTGAAGTTTGTGGCAACTAAGAAATTAAAATTAACTTAACAAATTTTCAGAATAGTTTCAATTAGAGAGCAAATAAAAAGTTTCCTTCATTTTAATATTTATTGTTATTGAAATTCTATTATTTTTCTCTTTGACAAATCTAATCTAACATGTATGAATTTAACAGCGTTGGCAGCCTTGGAAAAGATAACAGATATGAGACAGTGGAAGAGGTCTATGTAAGAAACTGCACGTTCAATGGGACTTCAAATGGAGCAAGAATCAAGACATATGAGGTGAGTAATTAATATTTTGGTGGGGAATGGTATTTGCACACTTATTCCATTATTTTCTAGTTACATCACGTAAATAACAGTTATTTATTAATATACAAAATAAAATATTAGATAAATATTATAACACTGATTTTTGGGACTAAAATTAAAAATAAAAAGGTGAAAACTTAAAGATAAAAATAAAATAGGAAATAGAACTGAAGATAGTATTGGGTGATATTCAGATGTATGGAAAAAAGAAATATTATTTCCCTGTTTTCTTTTTATTTTGAGTATTTTATTTTTCAATTTATTTGCAGGGTGGATCAGGTTTTGCGAGGAAGATCACTTTTGAGGATATCACACTTATAGGAGCTCGCAATCCTTTATATATAGACCAACACTACTTCAGTAATGGCGATGACAAGGTACACATTTTACTCTTTCTTCATATCACACCATTGATTTCAATTTCCTTTTCTGTTTGTTGCTCATGAAAATTGTTTTGAATTTGGGAAAACTAGGGTTCAGCAGTAAAAGTGAGTGACGTGACATACCGTGGATTCCAAGGATCTTCAGCTGATGAGAAAGCAATAAACTTCAACTGCAGCAGGCTAGGTTGCTTTAACCTTGTATTGGATCAAATCAACATTGTGTCATCTGATCCAGCAAAAGAAGACATATGCTGTGTGCAACAATGCCCATGGAAGAGTTGGATTTGCTATTCCGAAAGTCTCTTGCCTACTGAAATAAATTCCTACTAATCTCTCCATATTTTCATTTTTTAATACGTTGGCATAGAGTTAGTTTTGTCTATATATTTCCATTTTTTCAATAGGTTAGCATAGAGTGAGTCAGTGAGGGAACGCTAACTCTCCTATTAGGTAGTGGGTAAACTTGTCTTCAAGGATTTAAATTGTCATCCATAGTCCCAATTATATTCAATATATTACAATTTTATAGCTATTATAATTGCCTTTGGTCATTATGTTAAGTTTGATATATTTTTCATTAAACTAGATGAAAACTTGTGTGACGCAAGGACTAAGAATAAAGAGAAATAAAATAAATTTTGTAAAAAATCATATATTATAAAAAATTATTGCTATAAGAAAATCTTATAAAAGATACCATTGCATTATTTTTTACAACTGATGTTTATATTAACATGGTTTGACAATAATTAAAAATAAAAAAATAAAGAGCAAGTGACAGCATGTGGGTTTTCAAAAAAAAAAAAAAAGCATAAAAGGACAAGCTGCTCAGTCAAAAAAATAAAAAGACTGCTCTCGCTCAACATAAAAAGACACGGTAGCAAGCATGACAAAGACATCATAGATTAAGCAAACAAAACTTTCATGAAAAAAAAAAAAAACAAAAAACACACAAAGTGTCAACTAGTTATATATGACGTCTGGAGAGAAAAGGTGTAAGATCAACATTTCAAATTTACAAAAATCATGGTGCAAAGTTAGGACACTCACAGGTAGAGAAACATGTTAGAAACCAGAATGTGAATGAGAAAAATTCAGTAGGACAATTTTCACAAACTGTGTCGAGCAAGCATTTGACGTAAACAAAATTTCAAACCCAAAACAAATAAAAGGAAGCAACCACAATTTACTAAATTAAACCGGATTTGGAACACTTAGATCCCCAAGGAAACAAACACAATTCTCAAATTAAGTCTCTTATAACCTCTCCCATACCTCACTAAGGCCTCACATAAACAGAGCAGCAGAAAAAGATTTACATAAACAAATCAAATTTTATAAATTGATCATGATCTAAAATTAGAACAAAATTATGTGTGGCAAGTAATCCATTATTGAACTATAAAACTCTAGCTTATCTATTCAACAAGCCCATCTCAGTTGCAAATATAAAGAATCAAAGGATTGGAATATAATAAATAAAAGTAAACCATACAAAAAAACCTGTAACAGGCAATCTTTTCTTTATTCAGCATTATTTAAAAAAAAAAAAAACCCGATTTTGTCTGTGCTTAGTATTAATACTTCAATGCCCCATATTAATTTTGCCACAACTCCAGAAACACATTGCAATTTTACACAAAATTCTGCCAGGAGCCAATTGATAAATTCATCCAAATTTATAAAAATATATCACTACCAACAGATAACAGCTCAGACAAGAAAAATTGTAGTGTGATAGACCCCTTATTAAGAAAGTGTACATCAGAAAAGAGAAAAAGGAGGAGCAATGTGCCAGTCCAAAACAACAAACCAGTTGCACGCGTAGGAGGAAATGGGGACAGGCAGGGGAATATCAAGAAGATTCCTATAATAGAACCTGCTGCATAACAAAATGTACCTGCTGCATAACGGAATATTTAGGTGGCAGCAGGTGGCTAGGGGATAGGTTTCCTCTCTGGAGAATATATGAGGGTAGGGAGGGTGCGAGGAGGGCAAGAATCATTTCGTTGAGTGTAGTGGTTTGGGAGGAGGCAGCCCCTCGAAGAGCTGTGGTGTTCTTTTCTTTGTTTTGTTTTGTTTCTTACGTTCTTTGTGACTGTCCAGAGCTATATTTTGTGAATCCTCCTACTCTGATATCATCAAATATCAGTAGCAAAAGCTTGTTTTGTGTGTGAATATAAAGAAGGATTAGCTCATTGTTATTTCTTGCTCCTTATCATCTGGTATCAGAGCTCCCAGTCTTGGGGAGCTGTAAATGGTGAGCACCATAATGGAAGCTAGAATCGAAGCACTAAAGAGGAATTTGGGGGTCGTCGAGGAGCTGAGGGAAGAGATTAGGAGATGGAGGAGGGATGCCCAGGAAGAACGGGAGTTCCAGGAAGCTCGCTTCAGGCATAATGAAGAGTTCCAGGAAGAAATTCGAAGGCAACTTAATGGGAGAACACCGGGAACCTCACAGAGGAGACCGGAGGTGAGAGACGAGGAAGAATGAGGTATTGGGGGAGATTCTGGAAACGGAGAGGGAGTAGGAAGGGTGTCAGGAGTGCGACAAGCCATTTTCGTGAATGAGGGAGGAGGAAGACGAGCAACCCAGGCGGAAGACAGAGGGGGGAGGAGACTTGAGATACTCATTTTTTCCAGTGAAGACACATATAGATGGGTCAATCATGTGGAACGTTATTTCCACTTCAACGCCATCGATGATGAGGAGAAGTTGCAAACGGTGATTGTTGCAATGGAAGGGAAAGCTATAAATTGGTTCCAGTGGTTGGAGGTTCGTTTTTCAAAGGCGACTTGGGGTGATTTCAGGTTGGTAGTAGTTCGACAGTTCCAAACTGCAATGGCCCAAAATCCCTATGAATTCTTGTTGAGTCTAAGATAGACGGCGACGGTGGGAGAGTATCGTGAGGAATTTGAGATGATAACGGGACCATTGTCACACACTAATGAGGAGATTATGAGAGGAGTTTTTCCTTAATGGTTTGAGAGATGAGATTAGGGCAGAAGTAAAATTACACAAAATGGGCTCTTTGTCAGAGTTAATGGATCAGGCTCAATTGATTAGAGAGAACTGGGCCATGGGGAAAGGAGGACTGGGTCAGAGTGGTAAGGGAGGAAGTGGCTACAGGTGCAACCAACCTACTAAAATAGCTTCTATTAATATTGGACCACGGCCAAATACACTACCGAAGGTGGGCAGAGCTGAACCAGCAGTGACTACAGCTCAATCTAGAGCTTATTCCAATGGCAGTAACACGATAGAGAGGTCCCAAGTGGAGGGAGCAAGAAGTCAGAGAAAGAGAAATGGCTATAGGAGACTAATTGATGTTGTACAAGATAAAATACGCATGGACTTTGCTTTAGATGCGATGAAAAATATGGTCCTGATCATGTGTGTAGATTCAGGCAACTACGAATAATACTGGTAAGTTCAGAAGAGAAAGATCATAGGGGAAGTGAGGAAGAGACGCAAAATAGAGAAAGGAGTTAGAAGATGAGAGAACATTACAACTCTCAATCAACAGCATTGTGGGTATGACTTCCAAGAAATCTCTCAAGTTATGGGGAGAGATCCGAGGGAGGAAAGCAGTTGTTCTTGTTGATTGTGGAGTGGCCCATGAGTTGATGTTGCCTATAACTAAAACCCCTGAGTATGTTGTAGAGGTGGGAGATGGGCACCGGATCAAAATTCAAAGGGTTTGCAAGGGAGTGATATTTCAACTGGAAGGGTTGAATGTAATCCACGACTTCTTCTTATTCAAACTTGGTGGGGCTGATATAATACTTGGGATGGACTGATTAAAGAGCTTAGGAGAAATTAGAGCCAACTTCAAGGAATTAACATTGAAGATGGAGATTGCTAGGAAAGAAGTTATGTTGAAGGGGGAACCATCACTGTCAAAAGTTGCAGCTTCTTTAAGAACACTATTTAAAGCTCTAAAAAAATGAGGGTGAATGATTTTACATAGAATATGATGATGTAGGAGCTGAAGAGCAGACCACTGATGAATCATATTAGGGAGAATTAGAGGGTGTTTTGGATGATTTTGCAGAACTTTTCCAAGAGCCTCAGGGGTTACCACCAAAAAGAGAGCAAGATCATGCGATTTTATTGAAAGAAGGAGTACAAATACCAAATATCAGACCATACCGATACCCCCACTACCAAAAAAATGAAATAGAGAAGATTGTTGGTGAATTGTTATCAGCTAGGATGATTAGACAAGTACCAGCCCATTCTGAAGCCCAATCCTACTGGTCTGCAAGAAAGACGGAGGATGGAGGTTTGGTGTGGATTATAGAGCTTTGAATAAGGTAACCGTACTTAACAAATTCCCAATCCCTGCTATAGATGAATTGTTAGATGAACTACAGGGAGCTATAATATTTTCTAAGCTAGATTTGAAGTCCGGTTACTATCAGATTAGAGTACATGAGGCAAACATACATAAGACAGTATTTAGGACTCATGAGGGGCACTATGAGTTCCTTGTGATGCCCTTTGGGCTGTCCAATGGCCCATCTACTTTTCAATCCCTCATGAACGAGGTATTTAAACCTTATTTAAGGAAATTTGTGTTGGTGTTTTTTGATGACATACTAATATATAGTAAGAACCAGCAAGCACATTTAGAGCACTTGAGATTGGTGTTGCAAAGGCTGAAATTGAATAGATTGTTGCTGAACAGGAAGAAATGTAGTTTTGGACTTTCACAACTTGAATATCTAGGCCATATAATTTCAGCTAGTGGGGTAAGGGCAGATCTGAAGGAATTGGAGAGTATGACTAGCTGGCCAACACCTAAAGATGTGAAGAGCCTTCGAGGATTTTTAGGGCTCACCGGATATTATAGGAGGTTTGTGAAGGATTATGGGAAAGTGGCATGGCTTTTAAACTCAGCTTTTAAAAAGAGAGGGGTTTGAATGGGGAGAAGAATCAGACCAAGCTTTTGCAGCTTTGAAGAAAGCCACGACTACATTGCCAGTTCTAGCTGTCCCAAATTTCAACAAACCTTTTATTATTGAAACTCATGCTTCCGGGTCAGGGCTAAGGGCTGTTTTGACGCAGGAGGGGCGGCCAATTGCATATATTAGCCAAGGGTTGTCTCAAAGAGCCCAAGCCAAGTCCATTTATGAGAGAGAACTAATGGCCATTGTTTTAGCAGTCCGAAAATGGTGCCATTATCTAATGGGGAGGCACTTTGTGGTTAGGACTGACCAAAGAAGTTTGGGGTACTTGACAGAACAGAGGCTGCTAGGAGAGGACCAACAAAAATGGACATTGAAGTTGCTAGGCTTTGATTTTCAAATACAATACAGGCTTACTGTGGACAACAAGGTTGCTGAGGCACTCTCTCGCAGAATGGATTTTTATGCCATCTCTATAGCTCATTTGGCCGAGCCTGGTGATCTTATGGAGGAATTACAGGAAGATACCAAATTGCGAACAATTCTTCAAGACTTAATAGCACAAAAAGACATTTATCCAGGGTATGAAAGGAGAGGGGGATACCTGTTCTATAAAAATAGGTTAGTCCTACCAAAAAATTCTACTAGGATCCCTGTCATTTTGAAGGAGCTGCATGCCTCACCCATGGGAGGACATTCGGGATTCTTCAGAACATATAAGAGGGTTTCAGGGCTGGTTTTCTAGGAAGGAATGAAGAAAAGTATCAAAGAATATGTGGCAACATGCGATATTTGTCAGAGAAGTAAATATGAAACATTGTCACCAGCAGGGCTGCTGCACCCTCTTCCAATTCCTACCTAAGTTTGGAAAGACATCTCTATGGATTTCATTGATGAGTTACCTAAATCTCACATAATGGACACCATTTTGGTTGTTGTTGACAGGCTCTCAAAATATGCTCATTTTTTACCTTTATCCCATCCATTCACTGTCAAAGAAGTCGCTGAACTGTTTATTAAGGAGGTGGTCAGGCTACATGGTTTTCCGTCAGCTATAGTTTCGGATAGAGACCGTATCTTTATTAGTAATTTCTGGGCTGAGCTGTTTAAATAATCAGGAACTACTTTTAAGATGAGTTCAGCATACCATCCCCAAACAAATGGTCAGACTGAAGTGGTGAACCGCTATTTAGAGACATACTTAAGGTGCTTTAAAAGCTCTAAACCAAGGCAGTGGCCAAAGTGGCTGAATTGGGCCGAGTATTGGTTCAATACTACCTACAACAACTCTATGAAAATGTCTCCTTTCAAGGCTCTTATGGCCGAGAGCCCCCCATATTGTTGAGATACTTTGAGGGGTTATCACTGGTGGAAGAAGTAGATCAACTAATATCTAAAACGAATTCAACACTGGATGAGCTCAAGAACAATTTAGCAAAGGCACAAAACCAGATGAAGCACCAAGCAGACAAGAAGCGGAGGGATTTGAAATTTCAACCAGGAGACATCGTTTATCTAAAGGTATAGCCCAACAAATTGAGATCCTTGGATAGGAAGAGGAATGAAAATCTTAGTCCAAAATTCCATGGCCCTTATGATTAAAATTTTCTATTTTGTTTTGAACTAAATGATTCAAAGCTGTCCAAGACACTCTAGTGTACCCTCATCTTTTTGTTGTACTAGTAATTTATAAAAAAAATTCAAGTTTGTTGCAACTAAGAAATTAAAATTGACTTAACAAATTTTGAGAATAGTTTCAATTAGAGAGCAAATAAAAAGTTTCCTTCATTTTAATATTTATTGTTATTGAAATTCTATTATTTTTCTCTTCGACAAATCTAATCCAACATGTATGAATTTAACAGCGTTGGCAGCCTTGGAAAAAATAACAGTTATGAGACAGTGGAAGAGGTCTATGTAAGAAACTGCACGTTCAATGGGACTTCAAATGGAGCAAGAATCAAGACATATGAGGTGAGTATTAATATTTTGGTGGGGAATGGTATTTGTACACTTGATCCATTATTTTCTAGTTACATCACGTAAATAACAGTTATTTATTAATATACAAAATAAAATATTAGATAAATATTATAACACTGATTTTTGGGACTAAAATTAAGAATAAAAAGGTGAAGACTTAAAGATAAAAAATAAAATAGGAAATAGAACTGAAGATAGTATTGGGTGATATTTAGATGTACGGAAAAAAGAAATATTATTTTCCCTGTTTTCTTTCAATTTTGAGTATTTTATTTTTCAATTATTTGCAGGGTAGATCAGGTTTTGCGAGGAAGATCACTTTTGAGGATATCACACTTATAGGGACTCACAACCTTTTATATATAGACCAACACTACTTCAGTAATGGCAATGACAAGGTACACATTTTACTCTACCATCATATCACCCCATTGATTTCAATTTCCTTTTCTGTTTATTGCTCATGAAAATTGTTTTGAATTTGGGAAAACTAGGGTTCAGCAGTAGAAGTGAGTGACGTGACATACCGTGGTTTCCAAGGATCTTCAGCTGATGAGAAAGCAATAAACTTCAACTGCAGCAGGCTAGGTTGCTTTAACCTTGTATTGGATCAAATCAATATTGTCTCATCCGATGCAGCAAAGAAGACGTATGCTGTGTGCAACAATGCCCATGGAAGAGTTGGATTTGCTATTCCGAAAGTCTCTTGCCTACTGAAATAAATTCCTACTAATCTCTCTATATTTTCATTTTTTAATACGTTGGCATAGAGTTAGTTTTGTCTATATATTTCCATTTTTTTCAATAGGTTAGCATAGAGTGAGTCAGTGAGGGAACGCTAACTCTCCTATTAGGTAGTGGGTAAACTTGTCTTCAAGGATTTAAATTGTCATCCATAGTCCCAAATTATACTCAATATATTACAATTTTAATAGCTATTATAATTGCCTTTTGTCATTATGTTAAGTTGGATATATTTTTCTTTAAACTAGATGAAAACTTGTGTGACCCAAGGACTTAGAATAAAGAGAAATAAAATAAATTTTGTAAAAAATCCAAATATACCATAAAAATTTATAATTGA